>CAUZXS010006773.1:10000-24355 GCA_963585895.1 Sepioteuthis lessoniana | reverse complement strand
CTTCTCATTGTTACATCTCATTTCACTTATCCACACACACACACACACACACGCACACACACACGCACACACACGCACACATACACAGAGTTTTTCTGAACTAGTGCCATTAGTTCGATCCTTTGGTTGTTGCAAGAGCTTAGAATAATCCTAACTATACCTTTATACACTCAAACAAACCTGCCTTCTCACTGAGCTGAGAAGGGGCAACTCTAATCTGCAGAGGCTGATCGTCTAAAATATCAAAAGCTAATCCTATTTTAAACAAAGAATTTAAAATTCAATGATGAAAAGATTTTTTAAGAATGTCCAGTGGTATAAGCTGTGTACACGCAAGCACTGGTTCAAAACATATCGAAAAATCTATATAAACAATAACTTTGTTAGGGACGTTAAAGTACGCAATATTATGAAGTGTGTGAATGGAACAATATATATATATATATATATATATATATATATATATATATATATATATATATATATTAATTGCCAAAAATATATCTAAGATGTGTATATTTATATAATATATATATACACATATATATGTGTGTGTGTGTGTGTGTGTGTGTGTGTAAAAAGCAAAAAAGTAAAGAAAAAATTCAACCCAGAGTTTCACGACAATGATCGTCAGGCGAATAGCTGGTAGCTTGATTGGGTTTCATGGAATATCAAATCTTGTAGGTTATTTAATGCCAAATCTATTTTTATACAAGTAAACAGTTCCATTTCAAACAACTCAGTTAAGTATAAGTACACAGTTCAATTGTCAAAAACATTTCTATTTCAAGCTATTTAGTTTATTCAAACAGTTCTTATTCAAGAAATTCAGTTCAGTATAACTATAGTTTTTGTTTACACACAGTTAAATATCAAAAAAGGTCTATTTCGAACATTTTAGTTTAGCATAAGTACAGTTTCAGTGTCAAAACAGTTCTATTTCAAGCAATTCAGTTTTGCATAAGTATTCAGTTTACATGTCAAATAATTTACTTTAGCATTAGTACGCAGTTTACTTCTTTTTACCCATTGATAGGGCCTCACCAGTGCTACCACTCCGGGTCAGAGTGGTCTTACCCCTCTGCAGAAATGCAGTCGGTGTATTCTACAGCCCCAGCCGACTGGACAAGATCATTAGACGAGTGGAATTCTAACTCACATGAATACTGCAGTTGTGAAATTCAGATTCGTGATTTTTTTCGTTTTAGATTTTATTTCACACACACACACACACACACACATATATATATATATATATATATATATATATATTTAACGAATATGTATATTTACCCAACCAGTTCGCATGAGCAGGATGTGACACAAGGTCATTTTTTTAGAGGTTTAACAGTTTTGAATTCAGAGCTTTCCTTCTCCTTCAGCGGATGAGTTGATGAAATGCAAACAGCCTCCTCATCCTGGATTTGAACTTGGGTCGCCGTGCTCATTTCCTACGACGGTAGACACTACACTATGAATGCCTACTTACCAACTGATACATATTGTGATATTGCAATGTATTTTTGTGTTTAGATGTATAGTGTAAATATTTGACGAATTGGAAGTGATTTAACGTTAAATTTTAATCATATATATCTACTTGAGTGTGTGTGTGTGTGTGTGTGTGTGTGTGTGTGTGTGTGTGTGTGTGTGTGTGTGTATATATATTTATATATATATATATAAACAGCGGTATTGGTGGCTATTCGGACCTATGTAAAATCTCTGCTTCTTTGGAAGACTTAAGTTGCACAATTTTTGTTTCTATTTCAGGAAAGTAATAGTTAAACTGCCAAGTAAGGGAGTTCGAACCTCAGCCGTGCTATTACGTTCACTTTCAGTATATAAGGGGGTTCAGTATATAAGGCGGTTCATTACCCAATTGAAAGCTATGAAACCCTTATACCCCCCAGATATATCATAGATAGTATCACTGCTGTTATTCTACAAAGATAACTTACACATTAACTAATCCACAAAGGTTGATATGCCATTAAACAAAGAAACTATATTCCCATTTCAATCTGTTGGGCCTAGTGCCTGTCGAAAACAAGGTTAAGCTAATAGATTTATATATATTTCAAATCGCTTGCTTGCAGCGTACACACGCACACGCTTCGCACAAAGCCACTCTCTGACCGATAGATAAATCTATGTGTGTGTGTGTGTGTGTGTGTGTGTGTGTGTGTGTGTGTGTGTGTGTGTGTGTGCTGTGAGCAAATGCGAAGGAAAGCAAATATAGAGTCATTTGTATAAGTAGGACCCTATACAAAGCACACAACATGTATTCGTTGACTTCCGAAAATGTATCAATGTATTATGCAATGCAATCTGACTTACTCAGGCTTATTGGAATCCACAAACATATCAACATAGCTTTCAAGTCTGAAAATTTACACAACCAAATAGATATTTTTCACTGATATATAAATATATATATATATATATATGTGTGTGTGTGTGTGTGTGTGTGTGTGTGTATGTGTGTGTGTGTGTGTGTGTGCCTGGGTATATATATATATATATATATATATATATACTCCCTGTCCAAAAAATTAATTTGAAAAGATAATTAATCGAGTTCTTTCAAACTAGACGTCCTTTGAATCTTTTGTAACCGAAAAAAGAATTTCACTTCCTGTTTCCATCGTATTTTCCTTACGTTTATATATATATATATATATATATATATATATATATATATATATATATATATATATATATGTATATATAAAGAGAGAGAGAAAGCATCTAATACATCAGTTTTTCAGATATCACCTGTGTTCACACACACACCTACACACCCAAACACATACGTATATATATATATATATATATATATATATATATATATATATATATATATATATATATATACCTCAATAATTGTAAAGAATTACATTTATTTAACCGAACAATTACTTATTTGCAACATGAACACATAATCCTAAAATTCGTTTCTTTTGTATATATATATATATATATATATATATATATATATATATATATATATGTGTGTGTGTGTGTGTGTGTGTGTGTGAGAGAGAGAGAGAGAGAGAGAGAGAGAGAGAGAGAGAGAATCTCTGTGTGAGTGTCTGTGTCATTTGGGTATATATTTACGTCTGTGTGTGCGTGAGTGTGTTTGTGCGTGTGTACCATATAAATGAAACTTACTTTCAATTTAATAACCCCTGATGCTTTAAAAATTTTATGAGTATATTTAAAACACTTATATTCCATTGTATATAGATGCTTCTTTCAAATTATAATGTTCAAATATATATATATATATACAAGCTCAGACAGTAGATAGATAGATAGATAGATAGATAGCTATCAAACCTTATGGACGTAAATAATTTATATATATATATATATATATATATATATATATATATATATATATATATATATATATATTGCTATCAAATCTTACGGACATCATACAAAGGATTTTCTAGAATATGAAATTATCTCTAATTTTCGCACATCATATCAGTCAGTTCCCGTTACATATTTATATACATACTCACTACATGCAGATACATGTGTTTGTGTATATGATATAGCTGTGTTATATAAGTGTGTATATGTATGTATGTATGTATGTATGTGTGCGTATGTTGTGTAATGTATTACTGTTGTAATTACTTATATCTGAATTATTCTTTCTATTTATATAATTTACTAGGTAAATTTTCCTTAACATTAGATATTTTCTTTTTCTACTTTCATAGCTCTAAATAGACGTTTATAATTAAATGAATTGTTTTACGGATAATATCCTAGTCCTTTTCTCCAATCCTAGATGTGTTCCGAACTACATTGATTTTACCGTTGTGTTGTAAAAATAATCCATGAATAAAATACATTGGTAACATTACATATGTCCTAAAATAGCAACAGTAAAGCTACTTTCCCCCTCTTTTTCACTTTTTTTTTCTTTCCTTATTTATGAATGTCTCTCATTCCTTCGTCGACATCTTTATTTCTTATTATAAAGATTTCAGTTGTTTTCTTTTCGTTTCTTTTCCTTTTTTTTTTTGTTTTTTCGTTTCTCATTTTCTTTTTAAATGTACACATTTTTTTTCATCGTTCATTTTGTCCTTACTGTCATGAAATAAGAAGGGAAAAAGAAATTGTCATGAAATAATAAAGGGGAAAAAGAAAAAAAAGAAAAAGAATTTAAAATTCTTTTTCTTTTTTTTCTTTTTCCCCTTTATTATTTCATTTTCATCTTGTTTCGAATTCTGGTTTTTCTTTCAACCATTTCATTTTCTCTACCTTCCCTCTTTTCTTTTTTTTTCCTTTTCTCTTTCCTTTAACTTCTTTTTCTTTTTCTTTTTCGTTTTCTTTTTTTTCCTCTTTATGATTTTATTTTCATCTTGTTTCGAATCCTGGTTTTTCTTTCTACTCATTCATTTTCTCTACCTTCCCTCTTTTCTTTTCTTTTTTCCTTTTCTCTCTACCTTAATCTTCTTTCTCTTTTTCTTTTTCTTTTTACCATTTATCTCTAGGCTTTCGTTGTTCACTTGTACGTTTTTTTATTTCTTTTTTCTTAGTTTCCGATTTGTTTTTATTTTCTCGATTTTCCTTTTTTTCTTTTTTCTTTTCTTCCTATGCTTTCATTTTCCTTCTTTTTTTCTTGTAACTTTCGTCTCTATGAGTTCATTTTCCTTTGTTTCTCTCTTTTTTTTTGCCTTTCCTCACAATTTTCCTCTTTTATCAATTTATCTATTTTCTTATTCTTCCATTGTCCACTTATTTCTCTTTTTTCTTTGTCTTTTTCTTTACTTTCCATGCTTTCGTTTTCTTTTTCTTTCTTTTTTATTCTCATTCCTTTTTTCGCTATGCTTTCATTTCCCCTTGTTTCTCTTTTTCTTTTTCTTTTTTTGTTCCTTTCTTTTCAGTGCTTTTCTTTTCTCATTATTCTCTTTTTTTTTTTCATGCTTTCAGTTTTCCTTGTTTCTCTTTTTCGTTTTCTTTTTTCCTTTCTTCACAATGCTTTCACTTTTACCATATTTCTTTCTTATTGTATGTGTCTTTTTTTCCTTTTTGCCTCGATGCTTTCTTTCTAAAATTGTTTTTCCTCTTCTCCGCACAGGAACTGATTGTCACTCTCTCTTTTTTTTTCTTTCTCTTCTACGCTTTCATTTTTACCATGTTTCTCTTTTTTTTTTTTTTTCTTTCTTCCTATCTATGCTTTCATATTTACTTCAATTTTGGGCGGGGGTTACCTCTGTTCCTTTTCATCTCTATACTTTTATTTATCTTTGCCTCTTTTTTGTCTTTTCCTTTCATTTTACCCTTGTTTTTCTTTTTTGTCTTTGTTACTTTCCTTTGATGCCTTCATTTTCACTTAAATTTTATCTCTTGTTCTTGTTCTTGTTCTTGTTCTTGTTCTTGTTCTTGTTCTTGTTCTTGTTCTTGTTCTTCTTCTTCTTCTTCTTCTTCTTCTTCTTCTTCTTCTTCTTCTTCTTTATCCATTCTCCTCCATGCTTTCATTTTTACCATGTTTCTCTTTTTTTTCTTCCTATCTGTGCTTTCATATTTACTTCGTTTTTTTTTCCTCTGTTCTTTTTCATCTCTATTCTTTTATTTATCTTTGCTTCTCTTTTTTGTCTTTTTTTCCTTTTCTCTTTAAGTTTTCATTTCACCTTTGTTTTTCTTTTTTGTCTTTGTTACTTTTGTTACTTTGATGCTTTCATTTTCACTTTCTCTTTTGTCTTCTTCTTCTTCTTCTTCTTCTTCTTTCTTTCTTTCTTTCTTTCTTTCTCTGTCTCTGTCTCTGTCTCCCTCACATTGCTTCATTTTGCATTTGCTGCGATACATTTATTTATTTCTTTTTGACTTTATTTTTTCCAATGTTTTTTTTTACTTCCTTTTTTTCCTTTCGACACTTTGCTTTCATTTTATTCTTATTTCTCTTTCTACACTTTTTTCCTTTCCTCTTTATGCTTTCATTTTCCGTGTGTGTGTTTTTTTTTCTTTTTTCTTTTATTTCTTTCCTTAACCGTCTATGCTTTTCATTTCTCCTTGTACCTCTTTTTTGCCTTTTTCTTTTTCCTCTGTGTTTTTTATTTTCCCCTTGTTCCTCTTTTTTCTCTTTTTTTCCACTCTATACTTTTATTTTCCAATTGGTTCTTTTTTTCTCTTTTCTTTCTTTGCAATACTTTTATTTTTACCTTCGTTTCTCTTTTTTTCTTTTCTTTTCTTTTCTTTTCTATGTTTTTATTATCTCCTTGTTCCTCTTTTTTCTCTTCTTTTCCACTCTATACTTTTATTTTCCAATTGGTTCTTTTTTTCTCTCTTTTCTTTCTTTGCAATACTTTTATTTTTACCTTTCCTTTCTCTTTTTTCTTTTCTTTTCTTTTCTATGTTTTTATTATCTCCTTGTTCCTCTTTTTTCTCTTCTTTTCCACTCTATACTTTTATTTTCCAATTGGTTCTTTTTTTCTCTCTTTTCTTTTTTTTCAATATTTTTCTTTTTTTACCTTTGTTTCTCTTTTTTCTTTTTTTTTTGCCTTTTCTATGTTTTTATTTTACCCTTCTAACTCTTTTTTTTTCTTTTCCTCTCTCTATGCTTTTATTTTCTTCTTGTTTCTCTTTTTTCTCTTTTCTTTTTCTTTCTATGTTTTTTATTTTCCTCTTGTTTGTCTTTTTCTTTTCTTTTCTTTTCCTCTCTATGCTTTTATTTTCCCCCTGTTTCTATTTTATTTTTTCCTTTCCTCTCTATGCTATAATTTTCCTTTGGTTTCTTTGCCCAGTCGGCTGGAGCTGTAGAATACACCGACCTCACCTCTGCAGAGGGGTAATAGCCCTAATGAGCGTCCTATATTATGAAACTAAACAATTTAATGGTGAGGTTCCAGTGATGCTGGGGATTTGGGGAATGCGGAGCACCCCTTTATTGCCATTGCTCCCAGATCCACTCTGGCTCGGAATGGTAGCACCTAATAGGGCCCTATCTATAGGTTGAATAGAACTAAACTGCATTCTTGCTAAACTGAATTGTTTGAAAAAGAACTGACAATTTGCATGAAAATGGATTTGGCGTTAAATACCATACAAAGCTTGATATACCATAAAACCCAATCAACCAACCAACTTTTCTTCTTTTCTTTTCCTCTTTTCTTTTCGTCTCTATACTTTTCTTTTCCTCTTGTTTCTCTTTTTTTCTCTTTTCTTTTCTTTCTTATGCTTTTCTTTTCCTTTTTTTTTTCTCTTTTCTTTTTCTCTCTATTCTTTTCTTTTCCCTTTGTTTCTCTTTTTCTCTTTTCTTTTCCTCTCAATGCTTTTCTTTTCTCCTTACTTCTCTTTTCCCCTTTTTTCCTGTCTATTGTTTCTTTTTCCTTTGCTTCTCTTTTTTTTTCTCTTTTCGCCTCTATGCTTTTATTCTACTCTTGTTTCTCTTTTTCTCTTTTCTTTTCTTTCCTGCGTATTTATTTTCCCCTTGTTTCTCTTTTCTTTTCCTCTGCATATCATTTCTTTTTCCTCTTGTTTCTCTATTTCATCCTTTTATTTTTCTTTTCCTCTTTATACTTTCATTCTCACCCAATATATGATTTTTACATTTTTTCCACTACTCTCTCTGCTTCTATTTTCAACATTTTTCTCTTTTTTCCTTACCTGACTAGGCTTATCTTTCCCTTATTTTCTGTTTACTGTTGTTTTTTCTCTTGTTTTTCCCCTCTCTGTGCTTTCATTTTCCCAATGATCCTTTTTTTTCTTTTTTCCTCCTTCTCTGTGCTTTCATTTTCCCTTGTTTCACTTCATTTCTATCTTTTCCCCTTCTCTTTGAGCTTTTATTTTCCCCTTCTCTTTTTTATCTTTTTTCTTTTCATGTTTTTATTTTCCTTTATTGCTTTTTTCTTTTTTTTTTTCTTTCCTCTAAGCTTGCATTTTCACCTTCTTTTTATTTTTTGTCTATTTTCCATTCCCCTTCATATTGTCATTTTCAGCTTGTTTCAGTTTTCTGTCTTTCCTCCCTATCTCTCTATGTTTTAATTTTCAACTTCATTCTGTTTTTGGTCTTTTTTTCCCTTTCCTTTCTATGCTGCATTTTCATCTTATTTGTATTTTTAACTTTTTCCTTTCCTTTCCTTTCTTTCTTTCCTTTCTTTTTTACCTTTCCTTTCATTTCTTGTTTTTTCTTTCCTTTCCTTTCCTTCCTTTTTCCCATTTCCTTTTTTTCCTTTCTTTTTTTCCTTTCTTTTCATTTTTTGTTTTTCCTTTCCTTTCCTTTCCTTCCTTTTTCCCCTTTCCTTTCCTTTCCTTTCCTTTCTTTTCCTTTCTTGTTTTTCCTTTCATTTCATTTCCTTCCCTTTTCCCCTTTCCTTTCCTTTTCTTTCCTTTTCTTTGTGTGCTTTCATTTTCATCATCATGTTTTTCTTTTTGGTCGTTTTTCCTCTCCTCTCAACGCTTCTATTTTTGTCTTTTTCTTTCTCCCTGTTTTCATTTTCACCTCTTCTTTATTTTTTATTGTTTTTTCCTAATCTCTCTATACTTTCCTTTTTTACTTCAATCTATTTTCTCTTTTCTTTTCCTCTTTTTGCTTTCATTTTATTTTTGGTTTACTTTTTTCCATTAATCTTTATCCTTTCATTTCCCCCATGTTTCTTTTTTTTTGTCTTTATTCCTTTCCAGCGTATGTCTTCTTTTTCCCCTTGTGTATATTTTTGTCTTTTTCCTTTTTTCTCTATGTAGTCATTTTGATCTTTTTTCTATTTTTGTCTGGTTTTTTTTTTCCTCTCTGATAATCAATTCTCAACTTGCTTTTATTTTCTTTCTTTCTTTTTTTTTCTCAATGCTTTTCTTTTCCACCAGTTTCTATTTTGTCCCTTTTCACTTTCCTCTTTAAGGTTTCATTTTACCCTTCATTCTACTTCTTTCTTTCCTCTTTATGCTTTGATTTTCACCTTCTTTCAATATTTTATCTATTTTCCTTTCCTCTCTCTGCCTTGATTTTTGCCTTCTTTCTATTTTTATTTATTCTTCTTTCCACTCTATGCTTTCATTTTCAACTTGTTTTTTTTTATTTTCCTCTATATGCTTATATTTTCACCACGATCCATTTTTCCCTTTCCTCTCTGGTTCTTCATTTTCCCCTCATTTTAATATTTTGGTCGATTTTCTTTCTTCTCTATGTTTTTTTTTTTTACCTCGTGTGTATTTTTTCTATTTTACTTTTCTATATAAGCTTCTCATTTTCAGATAGTTCCTTTATTTCCTTCTTTATCTCTTTCCCTTTTCTTTCAATGCTCTCAGTTTCTCCTGGTCTCTATTTTTTTCATTTTTTTCTCTCCTCTTTATGCTTTCATTTACCCCATATTTCTTTGTTTTTTTGTCTTTTTTCCTTTCCAGTATATGCCTTCTTTTTCCTCTTGTGTATATTTTTGCCTTTTTCCTTTCTTCTCTATCCTATCGTTTTTCCTTTATTTCTTTTTTTTTTGTCTCTTTTTCTTTCCTCTATATGCTTTCATTTTTATCTTGGTCCTATTTTGGTCTTTTTTTTTCCTTTCTTCTGAATTATTTTATTTTCTTCTTGTTTCAATTTTGGATCACTTTTTCTTTCCTTCGAATTCTTTCAATGTCCCGACAATTTTATTTTTCGTGTTTTTTTTCCTTTCCTCTCTCTTTTACATGCTTTCTACTTTTTGTCTTTTTTTCTTTCCTCCCTATGCTTTCATATCTACCTTATCTCTTTTCCTTTTCTCTCTATGCTACAATTTTACCTTATTCAGCTTCTTATCTCTCTTTCTTTCCTTTCTAAGCTTTCAATTCATCTAGATCCTATTTTTGTTCTTTTTTTCTTTTCCTCTCTGTGATTTCTTTTTCCCCTTGATTTTTTTCTTTTTACTTTTCAATTTAATGGTTTTATTTTCTCCTCGTTTTACTTTTGGATCGCTTTTTTCTTTCTTCTTGTGCTTTCATTTTCTACTTGTTTCAAATTTTTGTCTTTTTTCCTGACCTTTCTATACTTAAATTTCCACCTTGATCCTTGTTTTTTTCCATTCTTCTCAACGCTTTCATTTTCGCCTCGATTCTGTTTGTTGTTTTCCTTTCTTCTCTTTCATTTTCATCTTGGCCCTATTTCTTTCTTTTTACCTTTCTTCTCAGGTCTTTCATTTTTTGTATTTTCAGTCTTTTTTTTTCCTTCCTTCAGTATGATTTGTTTTTCATTGACTTTCTATTTTTCATCGGTTTTTCTTTCCTCTTCACGCATTTATGTTGCCCTTGTTTCTATTTTTCGTCTTTTTCCTTTCTTCCCCAAACTTTCATTTTCACCTAATTTCTGTTTTATTTTTATTTTTTACTTTCTTCTTATCCTTTTATTTTCACTTTGTTCCTCTTTTTTGTCTTTTTTACTATCTTCACAACGCTTTCTTTTTCACCTTGTTTCTGTATCATCTTTTTTCCTTTCCTTTCTTTTACTTTCCTTTCTTAGCCTTTATTTTCCTTTTCTTTTTCTTTCTAAGCCTTTCTTTTACTTTCCTTTCTAAGCCTTTCTTTTACTTTCCTTTCCTTTCCTATCCTTTTCTTTCTTTCTTTTCCTCTCTAAGAGGCTTATTTTCCTTTTCTTTTCCTTTCTAATCCTTTCTTTTACTTTCCTTTCTAAGCCTTTCTTTTACTTTCCTTTCCTTTCCTATCCTTTTCTTTCTTTCTTTTCCTCTCTAAGAGGCTTATTTTCCTTTTCTTTTCCTTTCTAATCCTTTCTTTTACTTTCCTTTCTAAGCCTTTATTTTACTTTCCTTTCCTTTCCTATCCTTTTCTTTCTTTCTTTTCTTCTCTAAGAGGCTTATTTTCCTTTTCTTTTCCTTTCTAATCCTTTCTTTTACTTTCCTTTCTAAGCCTTTATTTTATTTTCCTTTCCTTTCCTATCCTTTTCTTTCTTTCTTTTCCTTTCTAAGCCTCTATTTTCCTTTTCTTTCCTCTCCTTTCCTTTCAAAGCCTTTCTTTTATTTTTCTTTCCTTTCCTTTCCTTTTCTTTTCCTTTCTAAGCCTTTACTTTACTTTCTTTTCTATGCCTTTATTTTCCTTTCCTTTCCTTTTCTTTCCTTTCTTTTCCTCCTTTTACTTAATATGCCTTTATTTTCCTTTCCTTTCTTTTCCTTTCTTTCTTTTTCTTTCTATGCCTTTATTTTCCTTTCCTTTCCTTTCCTTTTCTTTCCTTTTATTTTCCTTTCTAAGTCCTTAATTTCATTTCCTTTCTTTTCTTTTCCTTTCCTTTCTGACCCTTTCGTTTCCTTTCTAGGCCTTTATTTTCCTCTTCGTTCTATTTTCTATCTGTTTTTTATTTCCTCATGATGATTTTATTATACTTTATTTTTCTATATTTTTCTTTTTCCTTTCCGCTTATTTGAATTTTTGTTTATTTTTTTTTCTTTTGTCTTTAATGCTTTCATTTTAATCTAGTATCTATTTTTCTTTACTTTCTATATTTTCATTTTTCTCCACTTTATGTATTTTGTCATTTTTCCTTACTATCCTTTCATTTTCCCCATGTTTCTATTTCTATTTTTTCTTTCCAATCTATTGTTCCATTTTCATCTTGTTTCTTTTTTTTTCTTTTTTCTTTTTTTCTTTTCTCTCTATGATTTCATTATCACTATGTTTCTTTTTTTGTCTTTTTTCTTTCCTCTTTACGATTTCATTATCACTAAGTTATTTTTTTTGTCTTTTTCTTTCCTCTCTACGATTTCATTATCACTATGTTTCTTTTTTTGTCTTTTTTCTTTCCTCTCTACGATTTCATTATTACTATGTTTCTTTTTTTGTGTTTTTTCTTTCCTCTCTACGATTTCATTATCACTATGTTTCTTTTTTTGTCTTTTTTCTTTCCTCTCTACGATTTCATTATCACTATGTTTCTTTTTTTTTGTATTTTTTCTTTCCTCTCTACGATTTCATTATCACTATGTTTCTTTTTTTGTCTTTTTTCTTTCCTCTCTACGATTTCATTATCACTATGTTTCTTTTTTTGTCTTTTTTCTTTCCTCTTTACGATTTCATTATCACTATGTTTCTTTTTTTTTTTTTTTTGGTCTTTTTTCTTTCCTCTCTACGATTTCATTATCACTATGTTTCTTTTTTTGTATTTTTTCTTTCCTCTCTACGATTTCATCATCACTATGTTTCTTTTTTTTTGTGTTTTTTCTTTCCTCTCTACGATTTCATTATCACTATGATTCTTTTTTTTTTGTCTTTTTTCTTTCCTCTCTACGATTTCATTATCACTATGTTTCTTTTTTGTCTTTTTTCTTTCCCCTCTACGATTTCATTATCACTATGTTTCTTTTTTTGTCTTTTTTCTTTCCTCTTTACGATTTCATTATCATTATGTTTCTTTTTTTTTGTCTTTTTTCTTTCCTCTCTACGATTTCATTATCACTATGTTTCTTTTTTTGTCTTTTTTCCTTCCTCTTTACGATTTCATTATCACTATGTTTCTTTTTTTTTGGTCTTTTGTCTTTCCTCTCTATGATTTCATTATCACTATGTTTCTTTTTTTGTCTTTTTTCCTTCCTCTTTACGATTTCATTATCACTATGTTTCTTTTTTTTTTGGTCTTTTTTCTTTCCTCTCTACGATTTCATTATCACTATGTTTCTTTTAATTTTCTTTTTTCCTCTCTATCATTTAATTTTTTACTTTGTTTCTTTATTGTCCCTTTTTTTCTTTTCCAAGCTATTACTTTCATCTTGATCCTATTTTTTGTTATTTTCCTTTCTTCCCTATACATTCATTTTCACCATGTTTCTGGGTTTTTTTTCTTTTTTCTTTCTTCTCTATACATTCGTTTCCCCTTGTTTCTATTTTTCTCCTTTTATCCCAATTTTTCCAGTGCTTTCATTTATATATTGTTTTTTTTTTTTCGGTATTTTTTATTTTCCTCCTTATCCTTTCATTTTCACTTCGTTTCTATAACGTCTTTTTTTCTTTCCTTCATATTGTTTTATCTGCCTTCATTGCGTCTGGTCAATTTCATTCGTCTTTTTCCCTTTCTTCTCTAAGCTTTCATTTTCCCTTGTTTCTTTCTTCTTTTTTTTGTCTCTTTCTTTCATTTTAATCCGATTTTCTGGGGGTTTTTTTTCCTTTCTTCTAGATTCTTTCCTTTTCTTCATGTTTCTAATCCTTGTATTTTTTCCTTTCTATTCTTTTTTTCTTTGTTTCTCCTTTAAGCTTTTTCTTTTCCTATTTAAATTTTTTTTTTCACTTAGTTTCTTTTTTCCCTTTACTTTGTGCAAAAAATGAGCTCAGGTTTGTTTAAAAATGTTATCTACAAAATATGTTTAGAAATCATTTGATATATGTATAAAAAGGATTTGGTATTAAATGACCTTTCATGGTTTATATGACATAAAACCCAACCAAACCAAATCCTACATATTTAATATTGATGCATGAAAAGGATTTGGCATTAAATGACCAACAATGGTTGATATTTCATAAAACCAGACCAAACTAAATCATATATATTTAATATATATGTATAAAAAAGGATTTGGAATTAAATGACCTAAGTGGTTAATATGCCATAAAACCAAACCAAACCAAATCATATCTATTTAATATATGTATATAAAAAGGATTTTGCATTAGATGACCTAAATGGTTGATATGCCATAAAACCACACCAAAACAAATCTTATATATTTAATATATATGTATAAAGAGGATTTGGCATTAAATAACCTACAATGGTTGATATGCCATAAAACCAAACCAAACCAAATTATTTCTTTTTTATCTTTTTCTTTCTTCTATGCTTTCATTTTCCTCTTGTTTCTATCTTTTCTCTGTTTTCATTTCCTCTTTATGCTTTCATTTTAAATTTGCTTATCTTTTTCCTCCTTTCCGCTTGGTTGTTTCTATTTTTCATCTTTTTCCCTATTTTCCTTTTGCTTTCATCTAGAACTTGTCTCTTTTTTGCTCAATTTTACTTTTCCCCTTATTTTGTTTTAATTTTCACCTCGTCCCTCTTTTTTGTCTTTTTTTTTTTTTTTCATTTTCCTTTCAGTGCTTTCTTCGTTTTCATTTCCTCTCAAAGCTTTCATTTTCACCTTGTCCCTATATTTTTTGTCTTTTCCTTTTCCTTTCAGTGCTTTCAGTTTCACGATATTTGTATTTCATCTTTTTCCCTTTCCTTTCTATACCTTCAGTTCTATCTTCTTTATTCTTCGTTTTCATTTCCGCAAGAAGTTTACTTTGTTCCTCATTTTTTGTCTTTTTCCTTTCCTCTGTAAGCCATTATTTTCACTTACTTTTTACATTTCGTTTTCTTTACTTTCCTCTGTATGCTTTCATTTTCCCATACTTTCATTTCCTTATCTTTTGCTTCTATTTTTTCTTTTT
>CAUZXS010006773.1:0-5000 GCA_963585895.1 Sepioteuthis lessoniana | reverse complement strand
AACTATGCTTTAGTCAAAAAATTGTTTACAAAAGGGCTAAACATGTGTTGGCCACTACAAGCAAGAGTCGAAAAGACAATCCCAGGAGAGAAAATGCTCTGACTGATAAATAAAACCTTCTGGGCGTAGCATTCAGTAAAGAAAAATATATGTTGAGTCTTCTGTGACGTGAAAGGACCCATCATAGTTGATTTCCTTTTAAAAAAAGGTGCAACTGTAAACAGTGTTTTCTATAGGCAACTTTTGGGGGCAAAATTCACCTAATTTTTTGAATGACCCTTGAATTTTTTTACAGGTGATGGAAAGTACAGTAATGGAGTCAAAATATTTTTGATCGAAGGCAAAATTTCCGCTGACCTCATAGCAATCAACTCAAAAATTCTCCTTCAATTTTCGGATTTTCTTTCCATCTGGCCTTTTCTCTTTGTTTTCAATCTTATTTTATCTATCTGACTCACACAGAGAGAGAGAGAGAGAGAGAGAGAGAGAGAGAGAGAGAGAGAGAGAGAGAGAACACTTTTCATATGCGTCACTTTCTTAGCTGTTTCTTTCTTATGTTCAAAGATTGCTTTCATTTTTCCTATCCTTCCTCTAATGTCTACTTTCTAACTATATATTTCTATCTCAGTTTCCTTCTGTCTCTGTCTGTCTGTATGTCTGTCTCTTTCTCTCTCTCTCTCTCTCTCTCTCTCTCTCTCTCTCTCTCTCTCTCTCTATCCGGTTTTTACCCCTACTGTAACATTTTAATTGTCAACCCCAGAGTTCTTTCAAAATTTTCAGATTTTCTTTCTCTTCAGCCATCTCTCTTCCTTCTCAGTCTAATTTTCTTTGTCTGTCTCACTGTTTCTCTCTCTCCTTCCCTCTCTCTCTCTCTCTCTCTCTCACACACACATACACACACACACACTCACACACGCACACATACACTTTATATACGTCGTTTTCTTAGCTAGTTCTTTCTTACTATATATTTATATCTCAGTTTCCTTCTGTCTCTGTCTGTCTGTCTGTCTCTCTCTCTCTCTATCCGGTTTTTACCCCTACTGTAACATTTTAATTGTCAACCCCAGAATTCTTTCAAAATTTTCAGATTTTCTTTCTCTTCAGCCATCTCTCTTCCTTCTCAGTCTAATTTTCTTTGTCTGTCTCACTGTTTTCTCTCTCTCTCTCTCTCTCTCACACACACACACACACACACACACACACACACACACATACACTTTATATACGTCGTTTTCTTAGCTCGTTCTTTCTTACTTTCAGTGACTACCTTCACTTTTACTCTTTTTCCATGGTCTCTTTTTCTTACTCTGTCTGTGTCTTTTTATGTACGCGAGTCTCTGTCTGTCTGTCTGTCTGTCTGTCTGTCTCTCTCTCTCTCTTTCTCTTTTCCTCCCTACCTCATTTTTTCTATCCCTCTTCCTCCTCCCTCTCTCTCCTATTTTACCCCTACTCTCACAATGACATTGCAACTCTCTCCTTACCCCACCACAACCAACAATTTCAACTAATGAACATGTTGATTCTTCACGCTCATAAGAGAGTCATCGTGACGTAATGTCTAACGTGCTGGACTTGCGAAACTCTAGTTAGCGAGTTCCAACTCCATTTGCGCTTTTACGTTCACTTTATACCTAATACCCTTGAGAAAGGTCTTAACCCCCTTATCCCTCCAGCTATGGTTTAAATAGTATCATTGCTGTTCTTCTACAAGGATGGTTTTGGCATTCAATAACCCACGAAGGTGGAGGTGCCCGTGGTGTAATGGTTATCGTCGTAGGAAATGGACACGGCGACACGAGTTCAAATCCTGGACCAGGCTAATTGCATTTCACATAGCACTAATACCCTTGGGAAAGGTATGAATCCAATTATTCTCCCTCCAGCTATGGGTAAATAGTAGGTTCTTCAGCCTTGAGAAGGAAAACTCTGAATTCAAACCTGTAAAACTCCGCTTTAAAAAATTGACCTTGTGTCATATCCTGCCCGAGCGGAGGGGTTGGTAAATAAGAATAACCCACGAAGATTGATATGCCATTAAACAAAGAAATTAAACCGAATCTTTACACATATAATGAAATCCATATTTTCAGCAACAGTTCTCCCCAAAACACTTGATATGTTGGTTTGGAATATCTGTAAATATATATGACTTTTACGCATTCTTTTACAAAAAAATTTCTTTATATATCCGAAAGTTTCTAAAAAATGTATTTCATGCCATAAAATAATTGGTTGTTAAATTTGGGGAGAGTAGGATTGACCTATATAAAAGATGAATAATCCACAAGTAGGAAGGATGTGCTTATAAATATAATTTATTTTAACAGGTATACCTTCGTAATCCATCGATTCTTGAATAATCATTGAGTATATATATATGTCCGAGTATATCTGTGTCGATATATATGTATAATGTACATATATACAGGGAAATACTTCTACATCTAAGCTTAGAAAAAATCATCAATATTTATATTCTTACGCATACACACACACACACACACATATATATATATAAATATATATATATATATATATATATATATATATATATATATAGAGAGAGAGAGAGAGAGAGAGAGAGAGAGAGAGAGGGAGAGAGAGAGAGAAGGAAGGAAGAAGAAGCAAGGGCACGAACAACGTAGGCCTAGATGGTGTGGGGGTGAGACCGACAGAGACAAAAAATAGAGACTGAGAAAAGAGATATACATATGCCTGTATATACATCAGTATATGTGGGCACATGAGTACGTATATATATATATATATATATATATATTCTTTATAAATATATATTTCTTTTATAAATATATATGTATATATATATATATATATATGTTTTATTTCTTGTATATATACGTATGCCTATATATCTTTTCACACACTCACATATATATATATCATATGATCACACACACACACACACACACACACACACATATATATATATATATATATTAAATAGCTTGCATATGTATGTATGTATGTCAATATATTTTTTCATACGCGTATACATATATATATATATATATATATCGTATGATCACACACACACACACACACACACACACACACACACACACACACACACACACACACATATATATGTATTGAATATCTTGTATATGTATGTATGTATGTCTATATATTTTTTCATACATGTATATATATATATATAGATATATATCATATGATCACCCACACACTTATATCTATCTATCTATCTATATATATATATATTGTATTTCTTGTATATGTATGTATGTCTATATTTTTTCATCAATATATACATATATATATATCATATGATCACACACATACACACACACACACACACACACACATATATATATATATATATATATATATATATATATATATATATATTGTATTTCTTGTATATGTATGTATGTCTATATATTTTTTCATACATGAATACATATATATACATATCATATGATCACACACACACACTCGCGCACACATACACAGACGCACACACACACACACACACACATATATATATATATGTGCGACTCTGTGTGTGTGTGTGTGTGTGTGTGTGTGTGTGTGTGTGTGTGTGTGTGTGTGTGTGTGTGTGTGTGTGTGTGTGTGTGTGTGTGTGTGTGTGTGATGTTCGTATCACTTACTAGAATGTTTCATTACTAAGAGATGTGCCCATCGAGTAATGAGAAAATCTATTGTCATAATAAAAAGGGGACATACTCTGTGTCACTAAATGAGTGAGCGTTGTCTTGATAGAACACCAATTTGATGATGATTAGATAATTCCAGCAGGAAATATATATGTGAATAAATGTAAATGTGTTTTTTAATTTCTTTTTTAAAAAAAACCTTCGCAAAGAAGTTAAAAATATCCCAGATACAAGTTTTATTCAAAAACAAAAATTATTACTATAGAAAAACCGAATTGTAGCAGGAAAACGCTGCTTTGTCATGAAAATGACACACATATATATATATATATATATATATATATATATATATATATATATATATATATATATATATATATATATTGGGAAAACTGAAAATAAATCAAACACTACGAAAAATGTACAGGGATGAAAAAGTACAGGGTTTTCAGAGGATGATTTTATTTGTAGAAATATTTGCTAATGTTTAACGTTTCGGTTTTTTAGACTTTCATCCGGGTGTGTAAGTTATTAAATGAAACGTAAGAGATGAGAAAGTTTTAAAACATTCTATTTTCGTTGGTGTGGTAGCGTTCTATTTCAACTTTTTATGATGTAATTAACGTTCCAAAATTCATTTATAAAATAATCCATATCTATCTATCTATCTATCTATCTATCTCTCTGTGTTAATATTTACATTATTTAGTGAATACCTACCAATCATAAACACTCAATAATATATAAATCCATCTTTATCAGTGTTAACCTTCATATCATAATTATTGGCTGTTTAATCACTTATTCAAAATAATTCGGCTTGATTGTTTATACATATTTTGAAAGATAGAATAAAAAGATTGTCGAATTATAAAGACTGTTTGATAAAGACGAATAGTAAATTAAGGGATGTGTTTAATAGATATATATGAACTAACTAAAATTGGTTGATAGATAGATAGATAGATGTAACATGGATATTTTCGTTCATGAATAAATTTTTAAATGCTAATGACATCACACGAATTTAAAACAAAATGCTACCAACGGAAGTGGAATGTTTGAAAACAATCTCATCCTTTTTATTTCATTTACACACCCTGATGAAGGTCTAAAAACCGAAACGTTCAACGTTGGCAAATATTTCATCAAATAAAATCATTCTCTGAAAACCTTGTATTTTCATATCTGTACATATATATATATATATATATATATATATATATATATATATATATATATATATATATATCTGTACATATTTATATATATATATATATATATATATATATATATATATATATATTTTATGTGTGTGTGTGTGTGTGTGTGTGTGTGTAT
>CAUZXS010006772.1:0-53247 GCA_963585895.1 Sepioteuthis lessoniana | reverse complement strand
CCTGTTAATGAAACAATTGATATTATTAGAAATAATATTTATAATAACCCATCTCTTCCTCCTCTTAAAATCAACTCTAATATACTTCGAAAACTACTCCTAACATGTACTACTGAAGTTCCATTTTATGACCATCTTGGAAATATTTACGTTCAGACTGATGGCGTATCTATGGGGTCTGTCCTAGGTCCGATTTTCAGTAATTTCAACATGTCCAATCTCGAAAATAGAATTTTTAATAGCTTAAAAAAACCTAATATACCTAAGATATGTTGATGACATCCTTTTTCTTACTAATAATATTAACGAAATCAACATACTACAAGACACCTTCCAAAACAATTCAGTCCTTAACTTTACTCATGAACTAAACAAAAACAATAAAATTTCCTTTTTTAGATGTTCTCATTGATGCTAACAACAATAATAACTTCACTACCTCCACTTACAAAAAACCCTCTAGTAATAACTCTTGTACCCTCAACTTTAAAAGTGAATGCCCCTTCAGATATAAAAAAAGCAATTATTCATAATCTAATAACCCGTGCCAAACTAATCTCCTCCTCCAAAACAATATTTTATAAAGAGGTAGAAAACATAAAACAGGCTCTCATCAACAATGGGTTTCCTAACTATATTGTTGATGAACAAATTAAATGTATGATCAAAAATGATTAACCAACAAATAAACAGTGTACTACTCCCATCCAGCCCAACAAACATATATCAAACTTTTTTATCGTAACCAAATGCGCTTCAATTACAAATCCGATGAAAAAATCTTGAAAACATTGATTCATAAAAACATACTCCCCACTGATCCTAATAAAAAAATAAAACTTGTTACATATTATGATAAGTTTAAAACCTCGAATCTAGTCATTAGAAATAATTCCTCTCCCTCGATTGGAGTTTTGCAAAAAACCAACATTATATATAAATTTAAATGTCCTTTAGGAGATTGTATCTCTGATAATAATAATAATAATATATATGTTGGTTTAACCTTAACTACCCTGTCGAGGAGACTTACAATGCACCTTTCAGACACAAGTTCAATAGCTCAGCATTTAAAAAAACATTCATGCCCAACAACACAACTACAGAAAATTCTCACCGTCAAAACAACAATATTAGAACATCAAAATAATAAACAAAAACTTCAGATTCTCGAAGCATTACATATCAGAAACCTGCAGCCGACACTTAATAGAATTAATTTTCAAACCAGTGCTAATGTACTTAAATGTCTTTAGCTACTGGCACTAAATATAGAATCACATTCAAAAACAAATGCCAAAACCTTCAACGGCAAAGACGCCCATACACAGTAGTAATATGCTAAAACAAAAGTTACATCACTTTTGTAGTAGATCCTCCCCTGATGATGGCCAAAGTCGGGCAGAAAGTACTAGGAATACATGCAACTATGCACAATACATAAATCAATTGCCCCAGAATACGATAAAAAGTAATACGGTAATTCGAACGGATCCAAAAGAAAATATGTAGACATAAAATGTCTATTATGTTTAATGAAATTTGCATATATATATATATATATATATATATATATATATATATATATATATATATATTGTGTGTATGTGTAATATATATATATATATATATATATATATATTGTGTGTATGTGTAATATATATATATATATATATTGTGTGTATGTGTAATATATATATATATATATATATATATATTGTGTGTATGTGTAATATATATATATATTGTGTGTATGTGTAATATATATACTATATATATATATATATGTAATATATATATTGTGTGTATGTGTAATATATATATATATATATATATATATATATATATATATATATATATATATATTGTGTGTATGTGTAATATATATATTGTGTGTATGTGTAATATATATATATTGTGTGTATGTGTAATATATATATTGTGTGTATGTGTAATATATATATATATATTACATTGAGTGTGTATGTGTAATCATATATATATATATATATATATATATATATAGAGAGAGAGAGAGAGAAGTGTATGTGTAATATATATATAAAACGAGACAGAGTTTGTGTATGTGTTATATGTGCGTGCATGTATGTATGTGTAATGTATATATATTTATGTGTGTGAGTGTGTGTTTTATATATATGTATGTATTGTGTGTGTGTGTGTTTTATTTATATATATATGTGTGTGTGTGTGTGTGTTTTATTTATATATTTATATGTATTGTGTATGTGTTTTACATATATATAAATGTGTTTTGTGTTTCCAATTCTTTCTTTTATTCTTTACCATATGCATCATTCAATGTAAGTCAAGGTTATCTTTGGTAACTTCTGCTTTATCCAAATCCTTTTCTCTTCCAGAAATTTCAATAATCAAGATATGGGGAGGGGATTCTAAGGCAAATACAATTGAGTGATAAAAAAGCAAAGACTGTTTCATATATTTTTAAAAAAATACATTTGAATAATTGGAGTTTTCTGTTTTTACTTGAGGTTCACTCGGGTACAAAACAGATCATTTGGTTTCCAAAAATAAAACTGAAAAAAAGAAATTGATGTTACAGTTTTAGTTTTTTCTGCAAAGGTTGAAACGATGAGAATTTACTTTGCAATTTAAAAACTTTTAATATCTTCTTTAATATGAATACAATTTTTTTTACAATCATAAAGCAATTCTTAATTACTTTATCTTTTCTGTCTCTCTCTCTCTCTCTCTCTCATCCCCTGCATTTTTCCTTCTCTCTCTCTCATCCCCTGCATTTTTCCTTCTCTCTCTCTCATCCCCTGCATTTTCCCTTCTCTCTCTCATCCCCTGCATTTTCCCTTCTCTCTCTCATCCCCTGCATTTTCCCTTCTCTCTCTCATCCCCTGCATTTTCCCTTCTCTCTCTCATCCCCTGCATTTTCCCTTCTCTCTCTCTCATCCCCTGCATTTTTCCTTCTCTCTTTCTCTCATCCCCTGCATTTTCCCTTCTCTCTTTCTCTCATCCCCTGCATTTTCCTTTCTCTCTTTCTCTCATCCCCTGTATTTTCCCTTCTCTCTTTCTCTCTCTCATCCCCTGTATTTTCCCTTCTCTCTTTCTCTCTCTCATCCCCTGCATTTTCCCTTCTCTCTTTCTCTCTCTCATCCCCTGCATTTTCCCTTCTCTCTTTCTCTCTCTCATCCCCTGCATTTTTCCTTCTCTCTTTCTCTCTCTCATCCCCTGCATTTTCCCTTCTCTTTCTCTCTCTCATCCCCTGCATTTTCCCTTCTCTCTCTCTCATTCCCTGCATTTTCCCTCTTCTCTCTCTCTCTCATTCCCTGCATTTTCCCTCTTCTCTCTCTCTCTCATCCCATGCATTTTCCCTTCTCTCTCTCATCCCCTGCATTTCCCCTTCTCTCTCTCTCATCCCCTGCATTTCCCCTTCTCTCTCTCTCATCCCCTGCATTTCCCCTTCTCTCTCTCTCATCCCCTGCATTTCCCCTTCTCTCTCTCTCATCCCCTGCATTTCCCCTTCTCTCTCTCTCATCCCCTGCATTTCCCCTTCTCTCTCTCTCTCTCTCTCTCTCTCTCTCTCTCTGGTTGTCCTGGGTGTGATATTTTACTGCATCTGATAGTTCTAAAGATCAGACAGAGTGCACTCTGACCAGGAGTGGGAATACCTTTTAAGATTCTATCTATGAGTCTAATTGATCTGTTGGAAAATTATTTGTATTAGATAAGAATACTTGATTGTATATGTTTGTACAAACAAATCCTTGTCATAGGAAAATAAAAAAAACAATTTCAATGGAATGTTAAAGATATGGTTATAATTATTTACAAATGAATCAAATTTTGGCTTTGAATGACCCATAAGGAGTTGATATGCCATTAACCCAAATCCTCCCTCTTTCTTCCCATTTCTCTGTCTCTCAGGACTTTTCCATCTCTCTCTCTCCCCACTGCCTTTCTCTTTCTCAGGCTTCCTTCTTATTCCTCCCTCTCTCTCTCTCTCTCTCTCTCTCTCTCTCTGACTACCTTCCTGCATGGTCAACCTCCTCTCTCTCTCTCAGGCTTCCTCTCTGCCTCTGTCTCGCTTCTTCACTGTTTCTCTCTTTCATTCTAAGGCTTCCTGCTTTACTGTCTCTCTCTCTCTCACAGACTTCCTCTCTCTCTCATAAGCTTTCTCCCCATCTCTCTCTGTCTCTCAAGCTTCCTCCCCATTTTTGTCTCTCATGAGCTTCCTCTTATACCTCTCTCTCTCTTTTCTTCCCCTCTCTTTTCTGCCATGTTTCCTCCTCCTCCTCTCTCTCTTTCTCTCTGAAAATCCCTCCTCTCTTCTCTTTCTCTCAATTACACAATTGCTGATACTCGTTTATCTCTCTCTCTCTCTCTCTCTCTGCTTCTTCCCTCTCCTTTTACTCTCTATCACTTTTCCTTCTCATTCTGATCTCTTCTCTCTGCATTGCGATTCCCTCTCCACTTTTCTTTCTTCTCTCCAGTCTTCTTTCTCTCTATCTCTATCTACTCTTTTTCTTTCTGCTCCTCTCTCTCTCTCTCTCTCTCTCTCTCTCTCTGATGTCCTTTTTCTCATTTTTATCTGCTAATGTTGTCTGCCCCAAAATCACAAAAACATTTGTCAGTTTTGTATTTCCTACCCATAATCACTAAATTCAGTTTTTCAGTTTTGACTTTTCTTTTTCTTCTGAAATTAAAAACATTTTCTTCGTCTGAGCTTTATAAAAAAACTTTTAATTCTTTTTCCCTTAATTTTACATTCTTTTCAATTAGAAAATATTTTCACTCTTAATTTTATTTTTTCAACTAGTTGATAATTGTTAACTCAATGATTTCCACATCTATACGACTATGCCACTGTTTCTATGTATGTGTTTCTGTCTGAGGATTATGGCTAAACAGAAAGTCCTCAGGACCAGGAATTTTATGCAGAGATATTGATTTGGCCTCGGGTGTTATTTGAGGATACCAGCCAAAATATGCCATTTCTCCAAGGGAAAACAGAGACTATGACATGAAGAAATATTTTTTACCTCCTAAATGTTGGGATTAGGCAAATCTTTATATATATATATATATATATATATATATATATAAACAATACTTGGATATAAGTAGTAAAAAATGTACTTGTCAAAGGTTTGCAGTTGTTTGGTAACATGAAACACAATTTAGTAGCATCAGACACTTTTGCTGAGGTCATGAAGGTGATGAATTACTGGAATGTGAGATATCGAGCTTCACTGAGTGCTACTTAGAGGGTTTAATACATGGCCTCCGAACTCATGGTTTCGTGCCTGCCTGACCTTGCAAGCTGAGAGTACTGTACTGTGATCAACTGTGTCTTTACCTTTTATGCAACAGATATTTTTACTTTCTTTGTTTCTTGGCCTAGTTTGTACTCATAAAACATAGTCTAATTCAAAAGTTTATGTTGCACATAAATCTGTGGTTTTCAAATCCTAAAAGGAGTGAAGCAATGAACTATATGTCAGAGCACCAACTATCACTATACTATCAACCACAGTAGGTGTCTTTCATAGCTCAAACTACTTTGGTCATATGATATGCACACCACAAACTCATATGTTACCAGAATATTGCAAAATTTTTGACTCGCCCTCATATTTACAAATATCGAAGAACAAGAAATATTGTATGGAAAGGGACTCTCAGAAATTAATAAGAATTTTACTTTGTCTAAAACTTTTTGTGTATTCATATCATCTTCCCATTTCTGTATCCATCGAATCTTATCTTTTTTTTCTGAGCATTGCCAGGTAATGTTGCTTGTGTCTTCTTGGCTAAGATGCAAGACTGTTCTTTACTTTAGTAGAAAATGAACCAGAAAAAGAGAGAGAGAGATGTTAACAAAAAACCCTAAAAATGCTTTTAGCATAGTTTGAAAAGAATCCTGATGAAAAATATTGATTTTTGAGAACTCTTTCCTAAATCAGGTGTTAGTCTTGATGGACATTGGAATTTTTTTTTTTTTTTTTTTTTTTTTTCTGGTTGTACTGAGCAAAAACCTTGACCCTTTCTATATTTTGCTGTTTCTGCCAAAAACCTTGAGCTAGTATAAATGAAATGGTCCCCTAACAGGGTGGCACTTTTAAATCATGTAAGTTCTAGATAATCACAAAATCCTGATTTGATTTGGATATCGGGAAACTCAAAGCAAGACTCAAAAAATTTGTTTGCTGTTTTTCTAAAACAAGTCTATCTCTATGAAACTCTCGAAATGAAACTTATGAGGGAGGGAGAGAGGGAAACATGAGCCGAGGAGAAACAGACTGAACAGTGATGTCTAGATCCTTTTTTCGATCTAAGTCTTTCAGCAAAAAAATATCGATACAAATGTAGTTCCACTTGCAAAGTAAACTAAACCTTCAAAACAATTTCTAACCGTAATGGACACTTTATTCACTTGTTCGTATGATATCTCTCACTAAAATTCTCATATGTGTCTGTGTGTCAAACTGTAAATTTTGACAGAAACTGATTTTAAATAAAACTTGTTCCAACACAACCATACTTAATAAAATCTATATTCAGTCTTATATTAAAGAGTAACGGTATCAGAATATCTTGTGAATAAGAATTATTTTTCTATATTAAAGTTTTTGGGGGCTTTTTCAGTTTGAAAGTCAGTCTTAATGATATTTCTTTTGCTTGTACTTTAATTCTAAGGCCTCTTTACACACACAAATCAGATATTCTTAGAGTTTAAGTCTTTTTTAAATTTTTTTTCTTTCAGTTTACAAAAATTTATCCTTTGAAAAAATTTCCAGTATTTTGTCAAGTCTTTTGTTGGGTTTGAATTAGATTGGAATTATAAAGCACTTGTTTAGTTTCAACATGAAACTGTTGTTGATAGTTTCATGTGAGGAGTTCTCTCATTGCATTTGAATAGAAGATAGAATTTGTTTATGCTGGATTTGTATCAAAAGCAAATTCAATGTGCTGAAATTTGCCTGTATTATATAATCTAAGCAAAAATAGCATGACATCGTAAGATTTTTATTAGAGCTGTACACTTTAAAAATAAAATAATTCCTGTCAAATTTGCAACTGAAGGATAATTTTGTTGGGTTTACATTTATGATGAACAACATTTTTTAATCATTCAAATTATCAATATAACAAATAATCATGTCCTGTTTGTTAGAATCCTTAACTTCTCTATAAAAAGAAGTATCATTATCATCACGAACCTCTGTTATAATCGTAACCCAATGGCTTCACAAATCATCTTGGATATAATAATGAACTGCATGACTTTTTTCTGTGTGTTTCTTTATTTTTCTATAACTTCTGTCATGCTAAAATAAATAGATATATAAAAATGAACAAGGCAATTCTGTGCCTGTAGACAAACCATAAAGTGACATATCCACTACGTCAGTTTGCTACAGCTTTAGGAGCATCGTTCAAATAATTATACACTGGTCAGAAATAAGTGTTTGAATAGTTGCAATCCACTTCCAATGCTTGTAATGGGACTCAAGATGTATTGGGGTAAGAAACGGATTCAACTACTCATGTTCAAGTCTTGAACAAGGCTGTTTGCATGTTATATACTGCTAATATCCTTAGGAAATGTATAAATCCATCTATTATCCCTCTAACTATGAAGAAAAAATAGTGCAGACTGGGCTCTTTAACCTTGGTATGGTAACTAATCTAGGAGAAAGAAAACTCAGAATTCAAACATGTTAAATTTTGCTTAGAAATTGATCCTGTGTTTCATCTGGCTCATCCAGAGGAGTTGGGTAAATATATAGACCCAGTTTTTTCATTACCCTTGTATGTAACCATAACCCAGCAAAAATGGAACATGATAGATTTTTATAAGAGCAAAAGAAACTTGATAGGAAATATTTACAGCACACAGATCTTGCATTGATCATATTCAGAAATGCCAGGAAGCAATTACTTCACCCAAGGCAGAAGACACAAATACTTTGATCTAAGGTAGAAGTACCAATCTGTGTTAATAATTCTATCATTTTTGACAGATCTTATGCTAGTTTATATACTGTAACTATTTGTATATAACATACACCCCTAAATTCGGACAATGAAATTGTGAAAAAACAGGTACCATCCATATAAACACTGTTTTTTTTTATTAATTTGTCACAGTTAAATCTAACATTGATTTTTTTTTTTTGTAGAGACTAAAAGTAAAAATTCATGAAGATTCCTTATTTTTTGAAACAAACTATTTACACTTTATTTAGAGCAGATGAATATGTTCACACAAAAATGCAACAAGTTTGTGGCAAAAAAAAGCTCACAGTTGGAGAAAAAAAATTAATAAGCACATATTCCAGTGACTTTCTCTATAATGACATAAAACAGAAGTGTTTGTTGAATATTAGTTAGTTTGGATCATGTGTCTTAGATTTGGTTATGCCATCCTAAAAATAGTAATGCACATAGCCAGATAAAAAGTCAATATTTAGTTCTTGTACATGACATGCACTCCGAACTTGTAAGCTTAAAAATGTTGGAAAAAATGCATGTTATTGATGAATAATAACAGAAAAAAAGTCACTGAACTTCAGACATTAGGAAATACTTTGTTCATGCCTTTTAAGTACTAAGGATAGATCCATGGTGATTAGGTAAAGCTGGAAAGTTTTTCCTCATAGCCAAATCTTTTTAATCATAGATTAATGAAACTAGAGAGTGACCAGTGTTCAGGACACAAATTTTCTGAAGCTAATTTTATTGTTGCTTATTTGATGAAACCAAAAGTGACCCTAAGTCTAAATACTGATGATCGTCCAGTGACATAGTGATAAAAGTCGACACAGACACTTAAATCATTTAAGCATAGGAAGTAGAAGTTGCTGAGCCGCATATCAAATCTGTTTTATAAGAAACTTGGCCATTGTTTATTGTCAAAATTAACTTTCTCATTACAGCTGAAGTAGAAAGTTTAATATTGAGTGCTTCTATTGCAAGAATAAATGACTTGATTCAGTCATTTTAATGCTGATAATGGAAAATGGTTTGAATTATTCAGCTAAAGTTAATTACCAAGCATCTTGCAATCAACTGATAGCAATTTTAGCACGTTATAGGAACTGATTCAATTTTCTGACAAAAGCTCTTTGTGTGTGTGTGTGTGTATATATATATATATAGTGTTTACACACAGATGAAGATGAGAAGATTTGCAAGATTATTTAAAGCTGTACTTGTAATGTGTGTGTGTTACCAATTTGTTATGACTATTTGCTGATGATCATTTTCAAAATTATTGAATGGATGTCCAATGGATATATATATATATAGGCATATCTTATTAAAGGTGACAGATGAGGATTATGTGTTCAGTTTTTGTTGGTAAGCAAGATGTTGCAACTGTAGATGAAGTCATTTTAAAAATCGTCCAAAGTTTTATATTTAACTACTTGTACTTTCCACCATTGTTAGTCATTGTCAAGGACTAGATTATGATGAGTGTGTTCTGAAGTTAAGCATGTTTTCTGTGATCAATCAATTTTTTAAAATAAGTGTTCATCACATGCAGGTGACATCATATTAGTTTGTTGGTGCTGATTTGAATGTGTAGAATCATAGATATAGATATATATATATCAATCATGCAATAACAATACTTTCATATAAATTCACTTGCTTTCTATCAGGCAATAATAAAAACACACATCAGTCATTGCCCAGTTGGTTGGGCCTGTAGAATACAATGACTGCTTCTCTACAGAGAAGTAAGACCCCCCCCACTAACACGTGTCCTGGATATGATTCTAAACAATCTGATGGTGAGGTTCCAGTGATGCTGGATCTTTGGGGAATGCAGAATGCTCCTTTATTACCATCCCTCCCAGGTCCACTCTAGACTGGAGTGGTAGCACCTGATAAAGGTCCTATCTATGGGTTAAATTGAACTAAACTGTGGTTTCTTGATCTTACTGATTTTTGCATTTAAACTGCATATTTATGCTAAACTGAATTATTTAAAATAGAACTGTTTTGACATTTAAACTGTGTACTTATGCTAAACTGAATTATCTGAAATAAAACTGTTTTGACGTTTAACTCTGCATATTGTCCAGTCAGGCATGGGCTGTAGAATACATTGACTGCACCTCTGCAGAGAGGTAAGACCCCCCCACACACACACAACAAGAGTCCTGGATATGACACTAAACAATCTGATGGGGAGGTTCCACTGATGCTGGTGCTTTGGGGAATGCAAAGCACCCCTTCATTGCAATTGCTCCCAGCTCTACTCTGGCCCTGAATTTTACCCTTAAAAATGACCAATCATGGAAAAAGAAATTTGATTTTACCCTCAATAGTCATTGAGGGTAAAAACAACTGAAAAAAACATAGACAATTTTTGTATAAAATCAAACTGAAGAAATCTTGTATGACAAAAAGAAAAATATTTTCTTTTTAAATTCTTGTCTGTAGATTTTTAAAAATGTTAACACTTTTATGGGAGTATATTTATGATATAATTTCAAACAGTCCCCACATATTCATCATCCCTGTTAACATATTCTTGGAATTTTCACAGTGATTAAAAAATGTTAATACTTCAATGGGAATGTCTTTAATAGAAGAGCAGAATTGACATTACAGATTCCAATAATGCGTCAATAGAGATGATGAATAGGTGGAGACTTTAAAATCATATCACAAAGGGACTTCCATAGAAACATTAACTTTTTTGAAACATTCTATATATGTATGTGTGTAAGAAAGATTAATGTTTGTAAGGATTATTAGTATTATAAAGGGAATTAATAAACTTTGTTCAATCTTCACACTGATGCATTTGGTTGACATAAAACCAATTTCCTTTGCCCTTTTCCTATTGTCATATATCTTACGTACAATAGTGTCTTTCCTGGCATGTCACACTAGTTGAAGAAAAAATGGGTAAGTAAGGACATTAACAAACCACTCTTCTAAAATTATCTTCCCTGGCAACAATAGCATCTTACACTTGTACGTGTGAACAAAATCATGTAAAACGCTCATCAATCAAATATTGATTAACAATATTTTTCAAACCTGCTTTCATCTCTTGAATATTTGTGTTGTTAGCAGAGTTTAGAATAGGATGATGGTATCTCCTGCCAAAGGGTAAGACCCCTCACCACCCAAAAAAAATGTCCTGCATCTGATAGGGAGGATCCAGTTCTGGAGATTGGTGGAATGTGGAGTACCTCTTCATTACCATTATTCCCAGGTTCACATGGCCCAGAGTGGTAGCACCTGTTAGGGTCCCATCTGTAGATCAAATAGATCTCTTCAAAAAATTTATTTGTATTTTATGTGCAAAAAAAAACTTAAGAATCAAATACACAAAAAATGTAAATATGAATATACAGTGAACACTATTTCCTATCATCGAGGCTTAAAATAACCCAAGTCAGATTGACATGCCATTAAAATCAATCCATATTTATTCATCTTAACTCTACAATTGTTTTCCTATTTTAATTGAATGTATATTTGTGACACTATAAGCTCTTTTGCCCTTCATTGCTCTTATTTATATGTGATAATGTATATGAATGTAGATGTAAACACATCTATACGAGTGTTTATATATGTAAGTTTGGTGTATAGTTAGATAGTTTCAACTTGTGTGTGTGTGTATATATATATATATATATATATATACCCACACAGTGTATCATAAAAGTGGGGACAACACTGACAAAATGACACTTTGACACAATGAAAAGTAGTCTGTATGCAGCTTATATAACAGAGTTAATTTATATTCCCCTCAAAATAACTCAAAATATAACCATTAAAAGCTAAACCCCTGCCAACAAAAGTGAGTACACACCTAAGAAACCAAATTGAGTACTGTTGGTCATTTTCAATCCAAAATGTCATGTGACTCATTAGTGTTACTAGGCCCATGTGTGCATTTGGAGCAGGTGTTTTCAAATTTGTAGTGCAGCTCTCACACTCTCTCATACTGGTCACTGAAAGTTCCAACATGGCACCACATGGCAAAGAACTCTCTGAGGATCTTAAAAGATGTATTGCTGTGCTACATGAAGATGGCCAAGGCTACAAGAAGATTGCCAACAACCTGAAACTGAGCTGCAGTGCAGTGGCTAAGATCATCCAGCATTTTAAAAGAGCTAGGTCCACTTAGAACAGGCCTCGAGTAGGTCGTCCAAAGAAACTGAGCGCACATGCTGAGCGTCTCATCCAAATGCTTTCTTTGTAAGATCAGCATAGGAGTCCTGTCAGCATTGCTGCAGAGATTGAAGAGGTGGGGGGTCAGACTGTTAGTGCTCAGACCATGCGCCGCACTCTACATCAAATTGGTGTGCTTGGCTGTCACCCCAGGAGGAAGCCTCTTCTGAAGATGATACGCAAGAAAGCCTCCAAACAGTTTGCTGAAGACATGTCAACAAAACACATGGATTACTGGAACCATGTCCTATGGTCTGATGAGATGAAGATTAATTTGTTTGGTTCTGATGGGTTCAAGCATGTGTGGTGGCAACCAGGTGAGAAGTACAAAGATAAGTGTGTCATGCCTACAGTCAAGCATAGTGGTGGGAATGTCATGGTCTAAGGCTGCATGAGTGCTGCAGGTATTGAAGAGTTATATTTCATTGAGGGGAAACATGAACTCCAACATATACTGTGAAATACTGCAGCCGAGCATGATCCCCTCCCTCCAGAAACTGGGTCGCAGGGCAGTGTTCCAATGACTCCAAACACACCTCCAAGACGACCATTGCTTTACTGAAGAGGCTAAGGGTAAAGCTGGCCAAGCATGTGTCCTGACTTGAACCCAATAAAACATCTTTGGGGGATCCTCAAGCAGAAGGTGGAGGAGTGCAAAATCTCAAATATCTGCCAGCTCCACGACGTTGTCATGGAGGAGTGGAAGAGCATTCCAGTGGCTACCTGTGAAGCTCTGGTAAACTCCATGCCCAAGAGAGTAAAGGCAGTTCTGGATAATGATGGCGACCGCACAAAATATTGACAATTGACATGGTGTATGTTGGTATTGATAACTTTCCCTAAGGGGTGTACTCCCTTTTGTTGGCAGGGGTTTAGCTTTTAATGGTTATATTTTGAGTTATTTTGAGGGGAAAATAAATTAACTCTGTTATATAGGCTGCATACAGACTACTTTTCATTGTGTCAAAGTGTCATTTTGTCAGTGTTGTCCCATGAAGAGATATACTTAGATATCTGCAGAAATGTGAGGGGTGTACTTACCTTAGTGATATACTGTATATATATATATATATATATATATATATATATAGGGGTATGTGTGTTTAATAGTTGCAAAACAAGTTGAATTGGCAAGTTTTAAAAGATTTACGATGAAATAGAGAAGGATTTTTCAATAAAAAAATTAAAGGATTATTTTTAATTTCCATTATAAATAAAAGCCTTCAGCCCTTGTACAGTGAGAGATCAGCTGACAATCTCATTTTCTTTAATGTGTTAAGAACTGAGTGGTTGAAGAGGGGGGAAAAAGCAGAGGAGTAGTCGATCACCCCCTCATGTATTCAGGAGCCCAGTCACCTCCCCATCAAACAAGTGTCCTGAATATAACACTAAACAATCTGATGGTGAGGCTCCAGTAATGCTGGAGCTCTAGGGAATGCAGACTAATCCTTCATTGCCATTGCTCCCAGGACCACCCTGACCGGGAGTGGTAGTACCTGATATGGTCTTAACTATGGGTCAAATAGAACTGTTTGACGTTTAAACTGAGTGCACACAAATGACTTACGCTAAATGGAATTGTTACAAATAGATCTGTTTGATCATTTAACTTTGGGTAAACAAACCACTGATGTTTGATTGAATTGTTAGTGATACATAACAATACTTGCAACCATTTCACTGTGTACAAACTAATGAGTAATGTTGAATAATAAGAGTTAAATGAAATTACGTGCAATCACTTCACTATGTGCAAACAAATAATTAATGTTGAATGGAATTATAAGTCTGAGATTGCAATAATTAAAACCATTTAACTGTGTAAAAACAATAGCAATATTAGTGTGCAAACAAATTAGTTCAGGCTCATTTAAAAATGTTATCAACAAAATGTTTACAAATCCTATCTATGTATAAAGAGGATTTGGCATTAGATAACCTGCAGTGGTTGATATGCCATAAAACCAAACCAAACCGAACCATGTATTCAGTAAAGTTGGATCTTTGGAGCAGTTTGAGCCAAAAGCAGCTCAAGAGAAACAAGAACACTTAGCCAAGCTGGGGTTCCCTAGAAACTCAAGGAAAATTGTAAACAGGGTTAGCTGTGACTGCTAGACCGTAAAGTAGAGAATTGACCAACACCCAAATTTTATCTGCCAAATCACTATCATTAGGATCTGCTTGAATTAAATTGAAGGGATATGGGCCATGTGTCATTTTCCCTAGAATTATTTTAAAGAGAAATTGTCACCAAGACCACAATATGATTATATTCTTGGATTCATTTGTTTCTAGTTCTTTGTGGACTTGATCCCTGGCTTCAACCAAAACTGACAAATGACCTCTTTATTTTTTATTTTTTTCAAGACACCAACACAATGTTAGGAGAGTTTAGATAACTGGCAAAAACTGAACAGACTGGGGATTTGTACGACAACATGTTATTTACTTTTTGAATGTTAATGTCTTTGGTTTTATTGTTGCAAAAGATTATGTGATTGATGGGGTGATCCTTTGATAGGGGAAAGGAAACAACAACAACAACCACCTCATACACATGAACGTTGCTGTTTATTTCCTGAGATTTTTTTTTTTTTTTTTAAGTTGGTTGGTTGGTTGAATTGCAAGAGTTTTTCATCTCTCTAATATTCTTTTATCTTCTTTCCACTGATCCCCACTTTTGAATCACTCTTTGGTATTCCGTTCTGTCTCGAAGTTTGCATCTTCTCCATTCTGCAATTACTCCCCCACCCACACACACCAAATTTAAAACCCTACACACATACATAATCCAGTGTTCTTTTTGCCACACTGTGTTAGGTTGATGGGTTGAACTCGAATATAGATTCATATTTAAAATCTCAAGGCATTCTGAGTTTAGCTTCTAATTTTCTTTTAAATTATAAACATCTCTGTTGACTAGGCCACCTGTCAATTAGGTGACCTTCACAAACTTTTTGCCAAAAAACCAGACCTACAAAATTGCTTGCAGCTCCTCATCACATTTTTATGGGCTGTTGACAAATATACTCATTATTTAAAAAAAAAACAAAAAAAAACATTAAAGGAATCACTTGTCAACAAGTTTTTTTCTTTCCTGGAAAATCCAAGAGATTAAACATTGATCTGCTATCATTTTCTTTTTCTAGTGAAATCAATGACAGTTTTCTCCTGTTTATTCTTCTGTGTGTTTGGGGGTCTCTGTCCATTCCATAAAATTGATTATTCTACAGTTGAATCTTCTTTCTGATGCTGTTTTTAAAATTCTAGTAACTATTTTTTCTTTTTTTCTTTTTTAACATTTTTTTTATAACTCTACCATAAAAATTAGTCTGTTCACTATCTGTTTGGTGGTGAGAAGGGACCAATCAGCAGGTGTCCTGTTATGAATTGACCTGGAAAGGTTTCTTATGAGATACAAAACCATTGCACACTCTAAAGCCTGTTTTAATGTACAGATGTTTTTGAATTCTTCTTTTGACAGATTTGTCATTTGACAGATTTGAAATTATTTCATTTCCATTCGTAATTTTTTTTTTTTTTTTTTTTTTTTTGGTGGGGGATGCAGTCATTTTATAAATAGTGTCCAATCAGAGTTAAGCAGAGGTCAATTGTTTTAAATGAATCTTAATCATTTAAATTTTTTTATCACTGCTAAACTTTAAACCCATTGACAATGTAATATTGACACAAATATTTCAAACCTCAAAGTATAAATGATAAGACTGAGTGGAATGACTATAAAAAAAAAAAAAAAGCTTTACAAGATATAGTCTCGGAAAGTTTAATACTGGAGAAATTCCCCAACCCAGGGGACATACTGGTATGAAGTCAGGATTTAGTTTGGAAGAACACAGGACAGTGAAGAATCAGAGAAAGATTATAAACATATAAATACTCAGACTAGTTCAAAGCTCATTGTCTTCTGGCCACATCTCCATGACATAAAATCTACTTTCATCTAAAGAAGCTAAAACTGTCATATTCCACCTTTTTCCAGTGATCACTAAAAGAAATGTAAGAAAATAAATATCAAGGGATCTGTTTAATGACAAGTTGTTGTTGATGATTCACTTTAATCCGCTCTCTACTATAAAAGTGTTCAAAGTTTAAATTATACATTACAATTTATAGAGACACTTGTGGCATAAGTTATCATCATAGGAAGTGAACTCAGAGACTCAAGTTCAATTCCTGGACAAGGCTGTTGGCAATTCACAGTGCATTTGCACTTTTGAAAAAGGTATACATCCAACTATTCTCCTTTCAGCTATGGGCAAATAGTAAGGCAGACTATGCTCTTCAACCTTCATGTGGGAACGGATCTAGAAGGAAAACTTTGAATTCAAACCAGTTGTAGACCTGGAGAGGGATGGACTCTACCAGGCTATTTGTGCTTAGAATGCACTATATGTTTTTAGTAATCACATGACAAGTTATAGAATATATGTCTCATTAGTGTTTTAAAGGACAATTTAATGGTTCAGAATTTGTGTAGAAACTCAAAATTGCCATCTTTGGCAATTTGGAATGAAGAGCCTGATGAATTGGTTCAAAGAATGTCTGTGATTGATTGATTTTAATAGCATGTCAACCTATCTGGGGTTGTTTTATGCCTAGAGGTTAAGGAATTGTGTTCATTGCATGTTTATATTTACATTTTTTGTGTAGCTGTCTCTTGAAAGGTTTTCTTAGAATATGAATGATTTTCAAACAAATTTATTTGACCCCTAGGTGGAACTCTAACAGGTATGACTACCCCAAGTCAGAGTGGACCTAAGAGTAATGTCAATGAAGGGGTACTCCACATTCTCCAGATTTCCAGAGCTGGAGTCTCACCATCAGATGCAGTTAAGTGCTATACCTAGGACACCTCCTTTTTGCAGAGGTCTTACTCCTCTGCAGGGGAGTCAGCCTATTCTTATTCCTGCTGATTGGATGAAAAAGAATGCCAGAGTGAATTTTCCAATTAAGAGAATTTCATTTTATTATTTCAACTTCCACCCATAAGGGCAGATGGTTTCCCTTTTCCCTCCATATATGGTCAGCCATACCTGATTTTTCTATTTCTCCTCATACCACTGCTTTGCGGTGTTCTTCTAGCCTTACTTTCAGTGGACGGTATGTCTCACCTTTGTATACTTTGCCACAGCTGCATGGGATGGAGTACACACAATTCTTTTTCATGCGGTATTTTGTTGGTGGTTTGACTTGTAGCAGATGTCTGCGAAGAGTTGACTCACTTCTGAATGTCGTCCTGATGTTGTATGGATTATATATCTTTTGAACATTTTCTGCCAAACCTCTCGCATAGGGGAGACAGACTGTAGTAAGTTTTCGGGTATCTTCCTCTGTCTTGTGATCCAGATTTATTGTAGCTGATGTTATGCTCTCTGGATAATTGTTCTGATGGAGGGTCTCCTTCAAGCTGTCCATTTCTTTCTCATCACTGCTGATGGCTTTTGCTCGGTGTTGCAGGCAACAGACGATTCCTTTCTTAACATTGTATGGATGGTGGGAGTGGAAGTTAAGGTAATGTCCTGTGAAAGTAGGCTTACGATACACAGATGTGCAGAATCCATGCTCTGTGGGAGTTATTAGTACATCTAGAAAGGACAGTTTGTTGTCTTGTTCCTTCTCCATTGTGAACTGTATAGATGGACGGATTGAGTTCACATGATTCATCAGAATTTGAACATCTTCCTGATGGGGCCAGAGAATGAATGTGTCATCTATGTATCTAAGCCACATCGATGGATTTAGTGGTATAGATCCTAAGGCCATTTCTTCAAAGTATTCCATATATATATTGGCCAACACTGGGGACAATGGAGATCCCATCGCCAAGCCCTCCTCTTGTCAGTATATGTCAGAACCCATCTCGAAGTAGGTTGTTTCGGCACAGAAAGTCAGCTTCTCCATCAGATTATCTATTGAGATAAGGTGCATTCTTCCAATGAGGGGTCCGCAGCTAACCTATCTCATACCACTGCCAAAGTCTCATCCGTGGGTACCTTCGTAAATAGACTCGCTATATCTAGACTCACTATTTGCTTGGAATGAATAGGAGCATTTCTGATCTTTTCCACAAAGTGGGTGGAGTTCCTGACATATGATGAAGACTTACCACTCAATGGGGTGACTGTCTCAACAAAGTAATGGCTTAATGGGTGACACACTGAACCTCAGCAGCTGACAATGGGTCTTAATGGAATACCATCCTTGAGAATCTTAGGAAAGTCATATATATTAATATATGGCCTTGTAAGACTACAAATTATAATCAAACCTCATCTCATACATTCAGAGAAAAAGATATACTTTATCTAGCACACCAGACAAAAAAACAGCAGTTCACTGGAATTTGCCACTCACCAGACTCAATCGGCCATCTAAGTGTGGCAGCAACTGATTGGATGATGTTGCACATGCAAAGTGGTGGTGAGGTGTTCTGTGAACCCCAATAAAATATAATAGATATAACAAGATATGCTTGATCTAACACCTTGGACTGAAAATAGCAGTTAACTAGACCTTACTGAAATCACCATGCTTAATCTATGATGTTAGTGACATCTGTGACTGGCTGGACAATGCCAACTTCATGAGGTGAATGTGGAGGTTGAGTGTTCTGTGAATTCCCAAGAAAAGGTGATGGGTTTCTCGATTCACTCTCCATTGGTGGATAATGTATAAGGAGGTGAGCATTCACATGTAACCTCTCAAAAAGACAGTGTCAGTTCATCCTAGAATGAAGAAGCTACCTTATACATTATGTCCACAATCCATTTTCCCTTCTTCCATGGACTCGGAAACTGAATGGAGAGAATATAGTAGCAGAGGTCCTAACACTTGAGGTTTTTTTTTTCTCCTTCCTCATTTGATGAGTAGACATCACTGACATAGCAGTAATTGGTGACTGTTACACAGCTATAAAGTAATGCAGCACTCTTGGATATAACAGCTGTTGGTATCTACACTACAACATTTTATAGTTTTTGTGGTACACCATATATTTTTATTTTTGCTTAAGAAAGGAGAATTTTTTTTTTTTTTAACAAAAGAATTTCTTTATCACAGCTAATGAGAGAAGTGAACCATATCTCTTTGTTTTGCTGAGTTTAAGTGTTGCACAAGGCCAAAAGTATGGGGCACCTAGTGAGAATCAAAGTGAATAACAATGATCTGCTAATGTAGTTTGCTAACCATTTCACAATGTGAGGTGTCCTGACCCAATAAAACAGTATATGTGATATAAAGTTACTTAGATTAGAAAAATAAAGATAATTCTAATCAAAATTATTAATGGTAAATAATCAGAGATACACACATACACAATCCAAGTATATCACCAGGATATTATTAGTTGAGGAAAGGCCTCCAAGAAGCAAAAATTCAAATGAGGAAGACACGTAAAAATAGGAGTTTAGGCATGCCAATGCTAAAGAGCCTAGTCTGCCATACTATTTACCAAGAACTTAGAAGTGACAGTGGATGCAAACCTTTCCTGGGGGCTTTAGGTTCAGCTTCACCCCGTATTAGACCACAGATTGTCAGATCAACTTTCTACAATGATAATTACTACACAATGCAGACTTCCTCACTGCACATGTTATAAAATACAAAATTGAATATAAGCTTTGATCAATGAAGCATTCTTTGCAACTCTTCAATCACTCTCCAAATAGCAAAATGTTGCTAGTTTTTCATTACCTCAGCGAATGTCTTCAGATGTACACTACACCCCCAGTATCACCAATTTGGGAATGTCATGTCAAAACACTGTTCATCAAGTCTTGTAAATCTGATCTGTCCTTTCATGACATTCATCATTCTCAACATATGTTACACTCAAACAGCTTCTTCCCAAGAACAGCTGAAATGTGGAACAAACTATCCTCTTCATTTTCAACAACAATATGACCTTGAGCTCTTCAAATCAAAGGTTGAATAAACATGAGTTCCTCCCACTCCATCTGAACATTTATATTCTTGTGTCCACCCATACTCCATTCTCCAGCCATTGTATTTATTTGTCTCATCACCATAACATTATAACCCTTTCTTGATGAGTGACCAATATAGTCTTGCTTAACCTGAATCTTAATATAAAAAAAAAATTCAGAAATAGTGACTTCATCATAACAGAAAAACAATTCAAATTGCAAGAATGTTTTAATGCATTTCTTGTATTTTAAAATCCATTGATTTATACGAAAATTAATGAATGTATTACAAGGTTTAGATATTCACTGTTGTATATTTATTGTCTTCAATATTATTTCAACATGTCTTCAATATGTTGAAATGATTAAAATATTACAAACTGTCACATCATTGCTGTAATTGTTAATCTTCTTAATTACAAAATGAAGGATTCCATTTATAAATCACCTTCAACGGAAATTGTTGGTGGGGGGGGGAGTAAATTTTGACGACTTGTTCAAAATGTTAATCCTTTTGCAGGCAGAATGATATTTTGTCATATTTTTGGCTCAATGTAAGGCATTTTCTGATTTGCCGCTCATTAACCAATTCCATGTTGATGTATAGACATTGCTCGGAGATCCCACTGTTGTCTAGGATTGTGTAAAGGTTGTTTGATAATTTATCAAAATTAAATGTGAATGCTTTATCATTTTTAGGCTATTGGAGAAAATAGAAAAACAAAGTAATCCAAAAGTGATGAATTTATTTCAAAGGAAAGTCAATGTTAAAACGTTTTGGTTATAGTAAACCTTCATCAGGACTTTAAGATGGTCAAACAAATGTTGATAGAACTATTTTATGCTATTCTACTAAGAAACTCAGTTGCTGATCACGTTTTGTTTATTTTTTGTTAATATGATTGACTTATTAGAATATAATCTCTCTTTTGCAAATTTTCAGAAAATAATTTGCCTGCTCTACAAGGATTTAAAAAATTATCTGCTATGAAAGGTTTAAGTGTCTGTTTTTCAAGGAATTCCATGACATTTAAAAATTGCTTCTTTATGAATTATGGCACTGGTGTTGGGTAAATTGAAGTTTACCATTTGGAACCTCTGTAGAAATTGCAGTAAAACATATTTTGCAATATGATTACAGAATGTCTGAATATTGAGAAATCATAGATTGATCAAAGAAGTTATTGATTACCTTCATTTGCCATATTATATGATTCTGGTTTGCAATAGTCAAGGAAATCTTCAAGTGAGGAAATGATATTCTATTACATTAATCAACATGAACGAATCTGTCTCTGTCATTTATATTGAAGCTATAAATATTTGTATTCCTTATGACAAGAATTCAGTTACTTTTCATTGTCCAAGTTAGATGGAGGTTTTGTGATGAAAGCTTACCAGTGCAAACGCAAAATAGGCCTCGGGTTGCTTGCGTATGTTTGTCAAAGGTCATGTTCGGGTTTTCTTATTAGCAGGAGAAAAAGCCATGGCATCTTTAGATACAGGCTTTTTGGCAAATCTGCTCTATCTGAGCTCTTTTTCCTCATCTTCGGTCAATAAAAATGAAAGAAAAATAGTAGACAGCAGGCTACTTTTGGTTAGACTCACTTGGTTGTCATTATAATGGTTAATGTCTATTTGGACATTCGTCCCTTTACCAAATTTTTATGATAGTAGTTGCGCGCTATCCACTTTACTGTTTTTTTTTGTTTTTTGGGGTTTTTTTGAGTCTGTGGCCACCCAGTGATTTCTTTTGCCCTTATTTATTCTTTTCTTTCTCTCTCTCTCTGCCATTTCCTCCTTTTGATGAATTACTGCTAGTGTCGACTCAATCCCAGCACTCCTTAGTTCGGGTTCAGTTTTTGGAAAAAACGTTTTAAGTATAAAAATTTGTGCAAATATTATTGCAGCATTATAAAGACTTCATGAAAGAATTCTTCAGCTTCTATCACAAGAAAAATAGTCTCTCAGACTCTCATTATTTGAAAATACTTTCAGGGTCAGTTTCGAGCCTTGTCCAGGATTTGAACTCTATTTATAGAATCAATTTCTTATAACAATAACTTATGCTAAGTGTGCCCACACACACACGCTTGGAGGGAAGAAGGGAGACAGAGGAGATTGTGCTTATTTCTATTTTGCTTTAGTAAATTATCAGACATCTTAAATTAACTCACTCGAATTATTTTAAGTCAGTTTCAGTATTTATGTTAAAAATTTCATCTGTAATTATTTATTTACCTATTAATTTTTCTTCATGCCTTTTCAAAGGGGCATTACCACAAAGTTAAGTATAAACAGTCTTACTCAAGATTTGAACTCAGCTGATAGTAACTGTTTTTCTATTACAATAACTGTAATGCTTAACACTAATGGCTTTGGGAAAGGCATGAATCCATCTTTTTTAGTCCCAGCTATTGGTAAATAGTAGGGAAAATTAGGTTCTTTAGCCTTGGCATGGAAACTAGTCTAGATAAAGACAAATTCTGTATTCTAACTAGTTAAAAAAACATGACTTTGTAACCTCAAGCCAGTTTTGGAGGGGTTAGGTAAAATTTCCTGATCCCCAAATGTTCAATATGAGTGACAATAATAAAATTAGTCCATAACAAATGAACATAATGTGACAAAGAAAAACGCAACTTAATAAAAACACGAGTATTTCATTCCAACATTAAAATAGAAAACAAGATAAACAAAAGATTGTTTCTATCCATAACATTATGGTCTTGTCTAGAACCATAACAGAATCGCTTTGAACCATGAGTGTAGTGGTCTAGCTATGACTGATGTCTTGGTATTTATTCAGCATCTCACCATGCCAAAATGTGCCACAAGGTTTTTTTAACATGAGAGCCTTTCACAGGACTATACCCCAAACATGCCCAGTGGCTCCAAAAATACCTTGAGCCCCATCGGTATTCCCCCAAAAAGGGTGCCTCAGGCACCAGGTGATAAACCAAGCCCTGTCATAACAGGTGAGAGGCTGGGGGAACGGACCCCCAGTGCCCCAAGGAGTGTTGGTCTTAGCCGCATGGTAAGAACACTGTGCTTTCCCGGCGCCTGTGTCAGGCGGCCTTGACCGACTGCCACATAAGCCAAGACAGACTTGACCTGCATTGCGTACCAGGAAACATGGCTAGACAAAGTGTGTTGTTCTTCTATTTCTACTATCTGGAGGTTTGCTGATTTCGTTTACAGGTGATCAATGTTCAAATGCAAGGGTCTCCATTTTATTTATATATGTCAACAATTTTGCTTCAAAAAATTCTTTTCCTGAAAACTGAAAAAAAAAAAATTCATTTTTAATCCTTCAAATAAGTAAAGCTGACAAAGAAAAAAACAAAACAAAACATTCTTCCGATATAAAAGTATCAAAAAAAATCTTATCACTTTGATTCTTTAATATGAAATTTGACACACAATAATTGATCTTCCCTATTTCCCTATTTGTATCCTTATTTTTAATCCTAATGTTTCAACCAAATATGTTCTTCAATTTGATATGAATATGACATCCACCAATCTTTAGAAATTCTTTATACTTTTTCCCCCTCTTTATCAAAGACATCGGCATACAGCTAATTCTTGAACAATTTTTTCTTGGTATCCCTTGAAAATTCTTTAACAAACACAAACTCCTTTTTGTGAATGATTTAATCTGTGTTTTTGTTGGAAAAAAAAATGCTATCTCAAAAGGACCAGCAAGTACAATATGACCTAAGAAAAAGCAACGTTTCAGTTGAGACATTGCCAGTCTAAATAATACATAGAATGATAAAAAAAATTTTCATCTCTGAATATCAGAAAACAATTTCTTATCAGTTCAATGGGAATACAGCATTTTTTATCTGTCGTGTTCCTTTCTGTGCGTCTTCAAGATTTCTGAAGTTTTTGCAAATAGGTTCATAGGATGATGATTGTTGAGAAGTTATATCTTTTCAAAACACTAGTTATTTTATTTTTGAGATATCTTGATTTCTGATGAAATTTTTCCTGAATTATTTATTCTGGCATCCTCATCTTGGCTTTAACATTACAATATTTCAGATTGACAAATACCACAGGTAGTCAAAAGATCAACGCACAACAATGGGGATGCTCATACAAACAAGCATTTTAGAACTTAACACACTAATTATGGTATTAACAAAGATGAATAAATTTTTCATTGGAGGCCAGAAAAACCCAATTTAAGAATGGTATCTTTCTATTCCATACATGTCATGAAAAATCCAATTGTTAGCATTCAAAATACTATTATCAATAACGAAAGTGACCTCCTTGTTCTTTCCTTATTGATCTCCTTGTCTTTAGACCCTTTCGCTCCTTTTACACCTTTTTATATTCTCCCCAAGTGTGTCTACATTTTAGCAATTAGGGAAATAGATAAACTCCAAAAATGTTTAGTCTGATGAAATTCTTGAGTTAATAAAGAACAAAGTTTTACCATTAAGCTCGTATTTGATTTATCCACTTTTCCTCTTATTTTTAACAAATATATATTTACTGTGCATTCTGTTAAATTTGACATTGACGAAAGTCCAAGAAAATGAGACCATCAAAGATGTGTGTCTCAAAAATGATTTTGTTTTTTAATCAACTGTTATTTTTTATTAAATTCAATTTTCTTCATAGGGTATATCTTGATGATTCTATCTTTTCCAAAAGTTTTCAAGTTGATTGGGTTGAATTTTTAAGCATCATAACTGCTGATCCTACATTTCAAAAAACAAGTCAACAATTATAAAACACTTAGATCACTTTTTTTTTACTCTGATTAAATATTGTTTCTTTTCTTTTCATCTCCCAAATTCTGAAAGCAGCTTCATTGGCTTTTGAGGCCCAGTTGAAAAATAGTACTGAAAAATTCTCAGAATTCCGCTACTTGTATCCACCATTATGTCCGAAAAAGAAGTTATAGCTTAATAAACTTAAGGATATAACATGGATTACTATTATATATTATATAATATTGATAAAGCCATGATGAGAACAATAGTGGTAAAGATATATAACATCATCGACTCGTCGCACCATCAGCACGGATATCCCTAACCCTCTCTTGCCACCCCTCCCTATTGTCCATTGCTTCCAGCAGGTCTTCAGGGCTACATCCTGTATCAGCACAGAGCTACTGTATGTAGGTTCTAGCTGGTCGTCCTGCCTTTGCTGTGAAGGGGTCCACAGGAGTACATCAATTATGATCTCGTCCATTCTTCTCAAGTAGCGTCCTGCATGTCTGGTTCGCCTAATTTTGATAGTTTTCATGATGGGTGGTAAGTGGCCATACAGCTGCTGTTTTGTAGGGTGTTGCCGCCAGGACTTGTTCAGTATTGCTTGCAGCATTCTTGTGTAGTTGCCATCAAACTTTTTCTCCATATGTCTAGTTAGCATCCATGTAGCAGTATCAACACAACTGCTGCTTGGAAGAAACTGCGTTTTATTTCGTCAGTCAGGTCTGACTTTCATATGACCGACAGCCTATCAATAGCTGTCTATGCCTTTGCTAGTCGCGTGTTGGTGTCTGTCTCGGTTGATGAGACACTGTTTCCTAGATAGGTGAAATTGTCTTCTAGTTTCAGAGAGCTACCGTTTAGTGTGGAGATGTCACCTGTTTGATTAAAGCACATATATTCCATCTTGTGTGCATTGACGTGGAGTCCTATGTCTGCAGCTGCTCGTTCCAGACTATGCAGTAGGGTTTTGGCTTGGGCGGGTGCATTTGCCAGAAGCATTATGTCATTGGTGTAGTTGGCATCAGTAATTGTTTGTATGGGTTACCTTCTGTTTCTGTGTACATTAAATAAGATTTTCAGTAAACGCAAATAGTTTTAATGCTTTCTATGTTTGATAACTTCCTTATCAATTGTTTAATAAAAATTCTCTGGGACTTGGTGGTACAAACAACATGAATCTCAATCAGAAAATCTAATATGGTATTAATTAAAAGGAAGAAAAAAACTTTTGTCATTCCAGTCGACCATAGTGGGGAAAATAAAAGAAAAATTATAAAATAGACAAAGATTAAGATCTTGCATGAGAACTGAAAAAAAGTTATGGATCATGAAAGGGACTGTGGTAGTAATTTCATTTGGTGCTCTTGAAACAGTCACCAAAAGCCTGGAAAAGTGACTGGAAGAACTAGACATCAAGGGGAAAAAATCAAGACCTTCCAGATCATAATACTGTTGAGATCAGATAGAATACTGAGAAGAGTCCTGGAGAGCTGAAAAGACTAGCTGTCACTCAGGCTTCAATAAAAAAACATATATATAAAAAACACCAGTTAAAACTGAAAAATTTACAAGGACTAAAATCCTGCTTTGATAATTTAACCACTGTGGTTAATATTTTTAATTAATAGATTAGACTTGCCAATCCATTCACCATGACTTTTTATTTTAATGGATCTTTTGATTTTTGTTGTCTTTTTTTTTTCTTGTTTTTAAAATTGTTTCCAGAGGGAAAAAATAACTTATAATCTTTATTTGATAATTGTTTATAAAATTTAAACAGATTTTTTTCTTATTTTTAAACAAATCTCATATTTTCTAACAATAAATTTAGAATCTCAGCTTTTATAAATATCTAAAAAACTATGAAACCCCTTTTAAAGAATTTTTATTTTAAAGGTTCTTTTGCCTTTTAATTTTGAAAAATGTTGGGTCACTTTGACTGTAAAGATAATTTTGGATTGCAGCTGCCTCTGTCTGTCTGTCTTTTTTAAGTTTGGCTTAAGGGTTAAGATTACAGATTAAAATGATATGAAATTCAAGGCTAAATGCTTATTTGATGATCTTTATATACACAAACCTATTTGGGAGAAGGAAATATTGCAATGGTTGGTATCAAATGAATCTGGAACTGTTCCATTATACATATCAGCCTCTTTTGTCCCCTTTCAATGGATAATAAGTGCCTTTTTTATCTTTTTTTTTTTTTTTTTTTTTTTTTTTTGTCTCGGGTCAACAGAAACTTCAAGCTCACAAAGCTTTGTACCCACCAAAGATGACAAGATTTTTTTTCTTTCTTTTGTATGACTCAGTTGGCTGGGGCAGTAGAATGATTTGACTGCATCTCTGCTGAGGGGTTCAGACTCCCCCAATGAGTGTCCTGGATATAGCACTAAAATATGATGGTGAGGCTCCAGTAATGGGGAATACAATGTAACCCATTATTGCCTTTGCTCCCATGTCCACTCTGGCCCAGAGTGATAACACCTGATAGGGTCCTATCTATGGGCTAGATCAAACTAAACTGTTTTATGCTAAATTGTTTGAAATAGAACTGTTTTTATATCTAACTGTGTGTAAACAAATGACTCGTGTTCAATTGAATTGTTAGTGATATGTAGCTATACTTGGAACCATTTAACTTTGGCTAAACTAAATAGCTTGAAATAGAACTGTTTTTGATATTTAAACTGTGTACTTATGCTAAACTGGATTGTTTGAAATAGAACTGTTTATATGTATAAAATAGATTTGGCATTAAATAACCTTCAATAGTTGATATGCCATAAAACCAATCCAATATAAACCCCCTAAAAAATACTGCTTATCCATGAAACAATGTGTACATTTTATCTGTTGGGACTGTTTGTGTATTTTTGTTAATACTTTTTGTATTTTTGTAATGAAGGTATTAAATGTTTATATATGTATAAATGAAATTATCTTGTTTCTATCTTTTTAGTATTAGTGTATCATTGGATATATTGATGCTAATATTAGACTCTGGTGAATGGTTGTTGTATTATTGTTCCTCAATGTGTAAAAGAGCTTGTCATCATTGGATATGGCGGCACTCTTGGAGCAATTTTTATAGTCTTAGGATATGGGCACTGTGACTTAAATTTGAATTTCACATAACACACTCTTGGGAAAGGTATGAATGCAGCTGTTCTCCATCCAAATATGGGTAAATAGCTGGACAGACTTGTCTCTTTAAACTTAGTATAGCTACTGTTCTAGAAGAAGGAAAAGTCTGAATCGAAACCTGTTAAAATCTGCTTAAAGAATTGACCCTGTGTCTTGTTCAGGTAGAGGGGTCGATAAATAAATATATCACTGAATATTGAACCTTGATGTGTGAGGACATAACTAAATGTTCTCCCTTGCACCAACTGACCTGCCCACAAAGGTTGATATACCATTAAACAAAGAAACCAAAGTAACCAAATATTTTTATCATAAAGAAGTTTATCTACTGTCAAAGAATTTAATGAATGGATTAATTAATAGATATTTGTAATTTTCAAATTATTAGAGATGACATTCTTTGGCAGAAGATTTAGAGAGATTCGCTTGAAAAGTTCAATCATAGTTCAGTTTTGAACAGTTATCTTCAAAACATTCCTAATTCAAAACTAGAAAAATGACCAAATATTTTTTTAGTCAAATCAAAAATACTTTTTAAATAGCTGGAAATTTTGAGTTCCTAACAAAAAAAATTTTAAATAAATTTGAATTTATCGAAAGAAAATGTGAAGAGTTAAATCAGTAATTTAATCAACTCTCAACTTCACTTGCAATGTTAAAAAAGTTGGTTTTTTATAACCCCAAAATAAATGGTTTTTAGTCTGTCTCCAATGTTCACAATGGACACGTGGAATGTTCTAGCCAAATTCTCTTGGTACAATGTAAGCACTTGAGGGGACTGATGGCAGTACACATATATGAATGTATGGTAATGTTTGGTTCTACAACAGAACAAAATTTCTTTTAAGGAAAATTCCTTTTTTTTTTCTTTTTCACCAAAAATTATTTTATATCTTTCTTTTTCTTTTATATTTTTCTTTCTTTTCATAAAGATAATTTTTATCAGAAGCCATGACTGTTAAAATTAACCGAAATAGATTTTTCTTTTTTAAAGCTATGTTTTCTTTCCTTCTTTCAGACTTACATTGGAAATGTGGTTGTTTCTGTAAATCCTTACAGAAAGTTGCCACTCTATTCCCATCATGTTGTGGAAGAATATCGATGTAGGAATATATACGAGCTGCCCCCACACATGTAAGTGGACATTACTATTCATTATTCAATACTTTCATTTGTGAAAATGATGATTTTTGAATGAAAGAAAAAAATTCTGATTTAATTCACTTTTCATCATTTGGAAAAAATGTCTGACATTCTTTTGACAGGATAAAATGAAGGAAACCTTAAAGTCTTCAGTCAATAATCTTGTTTTTTGCTTTTAAAAGAAAAAATATAATTTACTTTTTTATTATCTACTTATCCTTCTTGAAAGATATCCAAGAAAATAAAGTTGTCTGTATAAACCATTTTTAAGAGGTGACAAAATGAGTTTTGTGTTATAATAATAATTATTTACTAAATCTACATGGTAATTTTTTTATACAATCCAGTTTTTTCAATACAAGTTTTTTTTTTCTCCACTCAACAAATTAGTCTAAAACAATTCTTAAAAAATTTTATTTTCTTCAATTAATAATCTTATTCAAAAGAATCAATTGAAAATATTTTTTCAAAAGAAAAAAAATAACATAATTATTTGTTCATAACATGCACCCCTAAATTTGGACTACAAAATTCTGGTGGGGGGGAAATTAACCACTGACTTTTTAGAATTTGTAGCAGCAAAATTCCACCTCAATTTAGAATTTGTTCAACTTTTTATCAATTCATACTGAATGAAAATAAGAATTTATATCGTTTACATAATGTCTTAAAACACAAAATTTCCACAGTATTTAGAGCAAATACATGGACATGTTCATACAAAAATGCAACAAGCTTGAAATAAAAATAAGTTCACATTAGAAAAAAACAAAATTGTAAATAAGTGAATCATATAGTTCTCAATCATAATACCTACCCCCCCCCTTTTTTTTTTTTAGGGTTGAAAAATCTGGAAAAATAGTGCATCTTATACACAAATAATTCTGGTAATCTGCAATAAGAAAACCAACAATGAAAATCTTCAAATGATGCAATAAAAATATTCCCTCTAACTAAAACTTGAGTTTATGTGAAAAGAATTCAAAATAAAAGTTAATTCGCATTGTTAGCAGATAGAAAATTTTTCTTGTGGATAAAGTTTCATCCTATAAATATCATTGTTTTGAAAACCAGAATTTGATGCATGTTATTTTAGTGAGAAGATTTCCATACTAGTTTCCAACCTTCTTAGTCAACTCAACAGACCATGTGAGACCTTTCATTTGGAAAAATACCTTCAAGTTTCTCAGGTTCTCGAATTCTATCACCTGATTATCTAAGCAGACAATAATTAACTTGAGAGATTTTCAAACTTTATGTTGTGACACTTTAATTTGTTGATTTCTTTTACTGTTAACAATTTTTTCCTTGAATTATGACCTTTTTACATATTTTTAATTATGCAAAATGTTTCAAAAAATTTCATATCATCATAAATTGTGCTCAATATCAGTGATAGAGCAAGATGATCTGATGATCACACAGGCGAGAAACTGACAGTCAACAAGCACTGTTAACTCTGTCTCTACACTATCCTATTCAGATAGACATTCAACCATCAATTTTTGTGAAATTTCGGTAATTTTCTTTATAAATGTATGAAATACCTGATAGCCATTTTATACATAATTACTCATTTTTTAAATGTAATATCAAATATCAATTTTTCCACCCTTTTAAATCTCAATATTATTTTTTGAGAAAGGTTTGAATCTTTTTTCTATCTCAGTTATACAATTTTTTCTCTTGCATGTTTAATATAATTGCAAGAAGAAAATATTGTAAGATTACTATCAGCGAAATGAGGCACATTCTTGCATTTTTGCTGTTTTTCCAAAGTTTTTTAATTATTTTTTTCCAGTATTAAAGTTATATATTCTATATAGAGATAAAAAAACTAAAACAGTTTTATTATTCCATTTACTTTTTACTATCATAGACATCTTTTTATTGTTTTTATCATATATATATATATATATATATATATATATATATATATATATAATCATTGTCATGCCACCAGCACAGATCTCTCTGACTTTCTCTCACCACCTGTCACTATCATCCATCGCTCCCGATAGGTTTTCAAGGCTACATCTTGTATCAGCACTGAGGTGTTTTAGATAGGTTCTAACTGGTTGTCCTGCCTTTGCTCGTCCGTGTGAAGGGGTTCACAGGAATAGTTCATCCCTACATCCCTACAGCAGTGTCCCACATGTCTGGTTCATCTAACTTTGATAGTTTTCATGATGGGTGGCAGTTGGCCATACAGCTACTGCTTTGTTGGGTGCTGCCTCCAGGACTTGTTCAATATTGCTCACAGCTTTCTTGTGTAATTGCTGTCAAGTTTTTTCTCCATATGTTTAGTTAGCGTCTATGTGGTGCATTCATATAGCAGTATCAACACAATCGCTGTTTGGAAAAAACTGCGTTTTATTTTGTTAGTTAGGTCTGACTTCTATCATTAGCTGTCCATGCCTTTACTAGTCACATGTTGATGTCTGTCTCGGTTGGTGAGACAATGCTTCCTAGGAAGGTGAACTTGTCCACTAGTTTTAGAGAGCTACCATTTAGTGTAGAGATGTCACCTGTTTGATTAAAGCACATGTATTGTATCTTGTCTGTGTTGACATAGAGGCCTATGCCAGCAGCTGTTCATTCTAGACCATGCAGCAGGGTTTCGGATTGTGCAGGTGTATTTGCCAGATGCGCTATATCATTGGCATAGTCAGCATCTGTAATTGTTTGTGCAGGGTATCTTCTGCTTCTTTCTTTTAACTTGAAACCATTGTCTTTCATTTTATCAATAGACGTTCTAAGCATGTCGTCTAGACAGATGATAAACAGGTATGGAGTTAATGTGTCTCCTTGCAGCATACCTGCTACAATGTCAATGTAGTCTGTGCCTCCATCCGGGGAGCAGACTTTTACTTTTGTATTTTTATATAGCATCATTATGGCTGCGATGGTTTCTTTGGGAAGGTCGTAGGTGAGAAGTATTTGCTCCATCTTCCCTCTGTGTATGGAGTCAAAGGCTTTGGATAAGTCAACAAATAATATTGTTGCCTCTAGGTTTTTTTCACATACACCTTCTAGAATTCAATGGATAATCAAAATTTGTGATGTCGTGGATTGATTTCTCCGAAAGCCATTTTGATTCTTCCTGAGTATTTTTTCAATTTTCATTCTCGTGACTGTTTCTTGTGCAACTTTCAGAGGATTTCCAAGTAAATTCTCTAAATGTTGTTTCCATAGTTGTATTTATTCTTCTTGGTTGGTTGCATGCACTACAGGAGAAGTCAGATACACATACTCCGAATGACGAATATGAGAATTTTGTTAATGCCCATCTACAAGCAGCAGCATAATGCATACCAACTAAACAAAGAGCTAAACCTAGAGTCCCATGGGAGACATTAGCAGTTAGAACAAAGTGTGCAGATATAAAAATGCTTTCAAATGCAATCGGAGGAACCCAACCAATATCAATGTCCTGAAACTTAAAAAGGCACCTAATGAATTAGCTAACATCTACCTAAAAGAACAAATAGAATACATACATAATCAGATCAATAAGATTAGAGACTCGGTTGAAGCTAAACTGAAAGCTACCAGCCAAGAAGAATATATATATATATATATATATATATATATATATATACCTGCCAGAGGCGATGAACGATGGGGAAAAGTGGCGAGACAGGGTCAGGGATATCCGTGCTACCAGCATGACATGATGATTATATATATATATATATATATTGTCATCCACAGATAGACTGTTTCGTTATATATATATATATATATATATAAGTAAAAAAATATATTGAGACAAACCATTTGCTAAGTTCCACACCAAGAAGTGATTGACAAACAATGAAAGAAGATTTTATTAAGTCACAAATAAATATATGTGTGCACTCAATTACCTCCTCGCTTTTTATGAGTATAAATCACCTGTGATCCAATTAAAGATTAGTCTGTAGATTTGAATTTATTCTCATACCTACATTTACAGATCATAACAGATTTTCCAGTTTCACTTCAGCAGCTTTTGAACAACAATTACATATGTGTCTTTTTATCAATTTCCTCTCAACTTCTGGAGGTTGTTTGATCTTTTTTTTTTTTTTTGGTCTCATACTTAGCATTTTTCTGTATCATGCCTCCTTATAAACGGAATTTTATTGTTGCAAAACTGTTGTTTCCCAGTTTTCTCCATTTCCCCAATATATATATATATATATATATATATATACCATATTAGGCTCTCCTCTCAATAAATATTTAAAACCATGGAATTTCTGTTTTTATCTCTGGTCTTTTTTTTTTTTTTTTTTTTTTTTTTTAAATATATATTTTCAATTCTTTTATTGATCACCTGATTCAAGAATTTCTCAGCATTTTTTTTTCTAACTTTCCTGTCATGGTCATCTAAAAATTGATATGGATGCACGCTTAGCATAATGGTTATCATTGTTGAAGATGATACAGGTAACCTGAGTTGAAATCCTGGATAAAGCTGTTTGCATTTCAAATTGCTGTAATACCTTCAGGAAATGTATAAATCCAACTCTTCTCTACAGCTATGATTAAATAGTAGGACAGACTGGGTGCTTTATCCTTGGTATGGCAACCAGTCTAGGAGAAAGAAAACACTGAATTCAAACCAGTTGGACTCTTCTAAAAAAAACAAAAAATTGACCTTGTGTTCCTGGATTTGGGTAAATAGATACTTCTAATCAAGTTTGCTTGATTTATTGAGATAATTTTAATAAGTTAAATGACAGTTATGTTTGTCTATTTTAATAAGTAAGATTTGAGTTTTGCACTTATGAATGCATCAGGGGGTGTTCTCGTGGTGTAATGTTTAAAGCGATGGACTGCAGAATCATAGTAAGCAAGTTTGTATTTCAGTCACGTTATTACGTTCACTTTCGGACAAATACCCTTGGGAAAGGTATGAACTCCCTTATCCTCCCTGCTACTGTTCTTCTAGGAGAATAGATTTAGCATTAAATAACCTACAAAGGTTGATATTCCATTAAACAAAAAACAAACCTATGAATGCATCAGGAAATCTGTATATACAGGGTGCTTAAAAAAAATTGATATAATTTAAGATTTATTGGGTGTTTTAGAAAAATTGATATCATTGCATAATCTAATAACTTGACCAATTCTTGAGGAAGAGTCTCTTTGGTGTCTTGGCGACAAGCTTGACTGCGACTTTCTTTTAAGCAAGTTAGAATTCCGGTCACACTATTAAGTTCACTTTTAGACGAAGAAATTTGAAAAAAGTATGAATCTTCTTATTCCCCCAAATATAGGTTAAATAGTACCACTACTGTCTTACTTCAAGGCTGGCTTTGGTATTAAATAAACAATGAAGGTTAATATGCCATTAAACAAAGAAGCCTTAAATAGTAATACTACTGTCTTACTTCAAGGCTGGCTTTGGTATTAAATAAACAATGAAGGTTAATATGCCATTAAACAAAGAAGCCTTAAATAGTACCACTACTGTCCTACTTCAAGGCTGGCTTTGGTATTAAATAAACAATGAAGGTTAATATGCCATTAAACAAAGAAGCCTTAAATAGTAATACTACTGTCTTACTTCAAGGCTGGCTTTGGTATTAAATAAACAATGAAGGTTAATATGCCATTAAACAAAGAAGCCTTAAATAGTACCACTATTGTCTTATTTCAAGGCTGGCTTTGGTATTAAATAAACAATGAAGGTTAATATGCCATTAAACAAAGAAGCCTTAAATAGTAATACTACTGTCTTACTTCAAGGCTGGCTTTGGTATTAAATAAACAATGAAGGTTAATATGCCATTTAACAAAGAAGCCTTAAATAGTAATACTACTGTCTTACTTCAAGGCTGGCTTTGGTATTAAATAAACAATGAAGGTTAATATGCCATTAAACAAAGAAGCCTTAAATAGTACCACTATTGTCTTATTTCAAGGCTGGCTTTGGTATTAAATAAACAATGAAGGTTAATATGCCATTAAACAAAGAAGCCTTAAATAGTAATACTACTGTCTTACTTCAAGGCTGGCTTTGGTATTAAATAAACAATGAAGGTTAATATGCCATTAAACAAAGAAGCCTTAAATAGTACCACTATTGTCTTATTTCAAGGCTGGCTTTGGTATTAAATAAACAATGAAGGTTAATATGCCATTAAACAAAGAAGCCTTAAATAGTAATACTACTGTCTTACTTCAAGGCTGGCTTTGGTATTAAATAAACAATGAAGGTTAATATGCCATTAAACAAAGAAGCCTTAAATAGTAATACTACTGTCTTACTTCAAGGCTGGCTTTGGTATTAAATTAACAATGAAGGTTAATATGCCATTAAACAAAGAAGCCTTAAATAGTACCACTATTGTCTTATTTCAAGGCTGGCTTTGGTATTAAATAAACAATGAAGGTTAATATGCCATTAAACAAAGAAGCCTTAAATAGTAATACTACTGTCTTACTTCAAGGCTGGCTTTGGTATTAAATAAACAATGAAGGTTAATATGCCATTAAACAAAGAAGCCTTAAATAGTAATACTACTGTCTTACTTCAAGGCTGGCTTTGGTATTAAATAAACAATGAAGGTTAATATGCCATTAAACAAAGAAGCCTTAAATAGTAATACTACTGTCTTACTTCAAGGCTGGCTTTGGTATTAAATAAACAATGAAGGTTAATATGCCATTAAACAAAGAAGCCTTAAATAGTAATACTACTGTCTTACTTCAAGGCTGGCTTTGGTATTAAATAAACAATGAAGGTTAATATGCCATTAAACAAAGAAGCCTTAAATAGTAATACTACTGTCTTACTTCAAGGCTGGCTTTGGTATTAAATAAACAATGAAGGTTAATATGCCATTAAACAAAGAAGCCTTAAATAGTACCACTATTGTCTTATTTCAAGGCTGGCTTTGGTATTAAATAAACAATGAAGGTTAATATGCCATTAAACAAAGAAGCCTTAAATAGTAATACTACTGTCTTACTTCAAGGCTGGCTTTGGTATTAAATAAACAATGAAGGTTAATATGCCATTAAACAAAGAAGCCTTAAATAGTAATACTACTGTCTTACTTCAAGGCTGGCTTTGGTATTAAATTAACAATGAAGGTTAATATGCCATTAAACAAAGAAGCCTTAAATAGTACCACTATTGTCTTATTTCAAGGCTGGCTTTGGTATTAAATAAACAATGAAGGTTAATATGCCATTAAACAAAGAAGCCTTAAATAGTAATACTACTGTCTTACTTCAAGGCTGGCTTTGGTATTAAATAAACAATGAAGGTTAATATGCCATTAAACAAAGAAGCCTTAAATAGTAATACTACTGTCTTACTTCAAGGCTGGCTTTGGTATTAAATAAACAATGAAGGTTAATATGCCATTAAACAAAGAAGCCTTAAATAGTAATACTACTGTCTTACTTCAAGGCTGGCTTTGGTATTAAATAAACAATGAAGGTTAATATGCCATTAAACAAAGAAGCCTTAAATAGTAATACTACTGTCTTACTTCAAGGCTGGCTTTGGTATTAAATAAACAATGAAGGTTAATATGCCATTAAACAAAGAAACCAAACTAAACGGAACGTTGTCCAATTCTTGTTCAAATGATTGGAAATTTTTAACATGTATAGAAACAACTTTGAGTTCTATGCTTAATGTTGAAACAGTTTTTTTTTTTTGTGAATGGTTTATCTATGCCAGAAAGGAAAAGATGTGTAAACATAATTTTTAGTTGTTTCCACAAATGCTGTTAAAATTTGGGATCATTTAAATAAGAATTAGTTAAATCATTAGATTTTACGCAATGATATGAATTTTTCTGAAATACTCTGTATTGCAGTGAAGGTTGAATTTGTTTCTTTATAAATAGATGATGATGCTTTGAAGTGGATTTTTTTTACAAGAATTATTTGTCAATAAGTAATGCAGGATATATATATTAAACCAGGCAATTTTTATTTTATTTTAATCAAATTCAACTTAACCTATCCATCAAAATGATATATTACACAGAGAAGATTTTAAGTAACCATGTTTTATTGAGATATGAATTGTGTATGAACTAAAATGTATGTTTAGATTACTTCATGTTGACATGGAAACCATTTTTGGTTTTATATATATATATATATATATATATATATATATATATTTCTCTTTTTTTTTTTTTTTTCTTTTTTTTTTTTTTTTAATGCAGGAACTTCTATGTCCATCAGTTTCTCTCTCTCTCTGGAAATGTTATGCAGATCTATTTAAATGATTCGACACAAATTAGATTCCAGCAAGGAACCAGTGTTTGCGTTCCTCAATTTAAATCTGTGGGTTGTATTTTTTTATTTTTTTTTAAATGAGGGTTATGTAGGTGTTTGAGTCATGGGTGGGAGGAGTGTGTGTGTGTGTGTGTGTATATATATATATATATATATAATTTTCATTGCCTCTGAGTAACATAAGATATCAGTGTTTCTATGAAATTGTGTCCTGAACAAATAGTCTATTTGTAATCAATGAATGCAGTCATAAATTTGAAACTCAAAAATTAGAATATCGGTACAATGGATATGTACACTTATTTTCTTTCAGGAGTTTTGGTCCGCATCTGTGTATGTGCTTGTTTTATTTAGCTAAAATCAAGATGGCTGTACATAATTTACAATAAACTCTCTCTCTCTCTCTCTCAAAATGCTACAGAGACTTTTTAACAACAGACAAGTATATGTATTCACCAAAAATTGTGGCAGATATTTCATTTTCCAAAAAAGATCTTCAATTATTTTTCCATTTACTTAATTCATTTCAAGACTTTTTTTCTGAATCAGATTTATATTGGCATGATTATTATTCAACCAAGCAAAACATTTTTTCCAGCTAGAAATTAAATATAAACTCAAAATAATTGCACGAAGCAATCAAAACATTTCAAGGACAACAAAAACAACTTGATAGCATTTATCATTTCAGACATGTTTTCTCTCTCTCTCTCTCTAATTTCTTTTGCTCAAGTTTTCTTATCTTCTTTCTCTCTCTCTCTCTCTCTCTCCCCACTTCTTGTACTTTCTCTTCGTCCTCACTCTCTGTGTTCTTCATAATCTTTCTCTATTCATTCTCTCTCTCTCTCTTTGTCTTTTCTTTATCCTCCCTCTCTTTGCCTTTTTTCTTTCTGTCCTCCTCTTTTCTCACTCAAAATACTAATGCCATCAAATTTAGGTAGCAATTTTCATCAGCCCTTCAACTGTAGCTCAATATATTTTAAGAATTTTCTCTCAGAACCAACTCTCAAAAGAAAAAAAAACTTTATTAAAAGGACTTGCAGAGTTTTTACTAAGATTTGATTTTTGAGAAATAACAGTAAAATAAATATCTTCAAGATAGTTTGGATATTTTTATCTGAATTTCTGACCTGAGAAATGAACATTAGTGCATTGATCTACCTGGACAATTGTCATTATTTTTGTTGTCATTTATCTAACAAGATTTAACTGATCTAAATTAATCACACAATATGGACTGTGCAATGAGAAGAATATATATGAATTAAAAGTTTGGCTCAAAATTCCCAGTAGGTCAATAGCTACAACACCTACCTGAAGAAGCCTGGGGGACATAACAACTGAAGCTTTGTGATTATAACAACAACCAAGATGAGGACACTCATCAGAGTGCATCAATGTATAATTAAGTTTGGATTGTACCATTTTGACAGAAACAAAAATCTCTTTTGTAAATGAGAATACACTTTTTTAGTATCAGTCTGAATTCTTGAGAAATTGATATTTACATGATTTAGACTATTATCCTCATCTTGATTTTTATACTAAAAAAAAAACAAAAAAGAAATCCCCAATCCTCCTACTGAAGAGTCAGAGAAAAATTACCTCACATTCATGTTAGGTGTGTCACTGTAAGTTGATCACCTAGTTCCAGGCAGCCTTCATCCGAGGCAATACCTGCTTGGTATCTCAGGCACCCCAAAAGGAGAAAGCCAAGGGAATCAAGCATTTTTTTTTTTTTTTTTTTGTGATGGCCAAGCACAAGTCTTGATTCACCCACTATAAAATGATTTCACACTAAATCTGACTTGATGGAAAGTCAGATAAATAGCCTTGTAATGTTGATTCTCTTATTGGAGAACCTGAGGTCAGAGATTGAACTCCCAATTTCTGTTGAGAATCCAACTAGAAGCTCTTAACACCTTTATCTTTTCACCCATTGTTTTATAGATACCAATTTTAAGAGTCCAATTGGGGTATCTAAAGTCATTTTCCAATAAAAAAATTTTTTAAAATCATTGAATTCTTTCAAATTTTGTTTCAAGAGAAATTTTTTGCTGCTTTTTAAGAAGTGGTTAGATTAAACTTACGGGATCAATTTCTCAATGCACAATTTGGTTTTGTTTCTTTGTTTAATGGCATATCAACTTTCATAGGTTATTGAATGCCTAATTCATCCTTGTTGGATAACAGAAATAGTACTATTTAAGCCATGGTTGGGGAGGGGGTAAGAAAGTTTATACCTTTTCCAAAGGGTATTAGCCTGAAAGTGAATGTGATAGCTCGACTGAAGTTTGAACTCACTTACTAGATCATAGACCAGCATATTAGCCACTACGCCATGATAGCTTTCCCATGCGCTATTTTTCTAAAAAAACAAATCAATATAAAATCTCTAAGAATAAATGAACTATCCATATTTTAACAGATTTAAAAGGGGTTTTATACCTTGAACCAAAAGAAAAAGAAAGAATCTACAGTGCTTTAATGTAATATTTAATAGCAAAATGTCTTGTGTCCGAACAGGGTAAGCAAGTTTATCATGATCTCTAAAGAATCAGATCAAGATTCACAATTGAAGAATTCATTCTTTGATTCTGTGTCAGAGAATAAAAGTCAATCAGAATTGTAAAATATAAAATTTAATTTCCTCATGTTGCTTTAATTTGGAGGACAAAACTGTTCAAAAATAGGTTTTCTTTTTCTTCACTTAGAAAACTGCTTTCATAATATTTTTAATCTGAACTAATATATGACCTACATGTGTGTGTATATAAGACAATATGCATACATAGACGCACACATAGGTTAATTTTGTCCTCCCCTCACTCAAACATCTGTCTCTCTCTCTCTCTCTCTCTCCCTCCCTCCCTCTCTCTCTTATATAGCTTCTAAAATTTTAAGTTTATTCCCAATTTGAGCTATATAAGATTATTACAATATCCACTCAATTTTCTTTATTTTTTAAAATATTTGTTGGGGTGTTATAGTATTGTATGATCTGTTTGCTGATGTATGTGTAAATGGAATTAACATTTGATAAAGGAATAGTTAGACTGCCAAAGACAAGTGGTGTTTGTGTGTCTGACATATGAATTAAATGTTGTACCATTAATCAACCAATGGGTATGACAATTGATAAACAACATATAAATAAAATTTGATGGTAAATGTATCTTTAAAATAAATACGCACAAGCTTGAATAAAGATTTAAGTATTCTTAATAAAAATATCTTTTATAAAAACACTGATTAAACCAGCTTGGCTTTTCTCAAGATTTGCTAAGTAAGATATAAATTAGATTTTCATGTTTTTAGGTATTACTTTTCATACTGTATTTCACATGAGTGTTGCATGTCAAATATTTATTCCACTTCTGTACATGCTTAAATTCAAGATCTAACATCTAACTGTTTATGAAAATGAAGAATACGGAAGTTACATACGTATTTTTGCATATATTGTACACATATTGCATGTTTATATATCAACTGGTATAAAAATACAGAGATTTTTGGCAAAATTTATAAAATTTTTAAAAAAAAACACGATTTCAGCTGGGTTTACTTTTTTCCTTTTTTTTTTTTTTTTACTTGTATATCTAAATTTACTTACATATATGTCTGTGAGTGTGGATCAGTCAATAAATCAGGGAATTTTTTTTCCAAAAGACAAATAATTTTTTTCTTCAATTTTTTTCCATGAATATAAACTCTGCATTGTTTGGTGTTTGAGCAAAAATTCTTTTAATCTCACAAAATGATTTGTTTTGAGGCTATTCAAAATGACAATGTGCCAGACTTAAACAAATTTTTGCTTGCTGAGCAATTCAAACCATGTGAAATATATAGAAGATTTATGTGCAATGTGCACAGAAAAGAAGAAGAAACATGTTTCAGTCAAAATAATCTTTACAAATGGACAAAACATGGATTTGTTGCCACTATTGAGCTTGGATCGAAAAGACAGTATATGAAGTAGAAACACACTCTCCAGTAAAGAAAAAGTTTCTGGCACAGCAGTCAGTAAAGAAGTTCATGCTGTGACAGTCTTTTGGAACATGAAACGACCCCATCATTATTAATTTCATTGAAAAGGGGGAAACAGTAAACAGTGCTCCCTGCTGCCAATTCCTTAGGCAAAATTCATTTTAGTTATTGAATAACCCACATATTTACTCTTTTATATGAGAGAGAGAGAGAAGATCATAAAATTTACAGTCTAACATTAATTAATTGTATTTAATTAGTGTTGCTTAAATTTGGCTCAAAGCCACAAAGATAGAATACCTAGTCGGGATCAAACTCACAACTTATGGTGATTAATTCAAAAAACAAGTTTCTAACCATTACACCCCAACAAGGTACCTCTAAAATAATTATTAATGTAATTTTTTATTATATGTGACTAATATTCAAGACTGAATTAAGTGCATTGACAAGAAATGTGATTTTAAAAAATAAATAAATTTTGTGTAAAATAGATGGGATTTATAAATGCATCTCTCTCTTGTATAAAAATACCTCCAAACACTGACTCCAAATGGCTTTAACATCAAGCTGAATAGTCCTTAAAGCACTGCTTTCAAATAGGATAGACAGATTTGGAGTGATATATAAACACCTAAATAAACAAATGCCTGACCAAACTTAATATATAAATTGAGGCTGGTGTCTCAGACAGCAGAGATCATATAATGGTCAGTTAAAGATACTTCGATACCAGAAAATAAGTTTCACTCAATGAATAAATATACAACATAACTAGTTTTTTGGCAACATTTTTTTTCCAGCAATTCAATTCTTCAAAAACTATTTTTGAAACTTTCTTTGCAAAACTTTTCTCCTGATGTTAACCTAAGGTTGAAACTAGTTGAGAGCAAAAAAGTTTTTAAAAATCTTCCTGTCTTATTTTGTTGATCTCACATAAGATTCAAGAAAGATTTAAGTATTCTTGATAATATTACTTATTAGAAAAACACTGACTAAACCAACTCAGCAGACTATTTCTTTTTTCTTTTAAGATGGCCACACTAATTAAAAATCATCAGAACAATGTTGACCTTGAACACATGTAAAAACATTCAGTATCTGTCAGCTGGGAGTTGTAGTATATGCTGATTGTATCTCTGCAGAGTGGTAAGATCCAGCCTCCAATAAGGTTGGTTGGTTGTTTGGGTTTTATGGCATATCAACTTTTGTAGGTTATTTAATGCCAAATCCATTTTTATACAAATAGTTCTATTTCAAGCAGTTCAGTTTAGCATGACTAATTCAAACAATTCAGTATTAAGTATAGATTTTCTCCACACACAGTTAAAGGTCAAAACACTTCTATTTCAAACAATTCATTTTAGCATAAGTACAGTTTCAAAGTTAAAAACAGTTCTATTTCAAGCAATTCAGTGTAGTATAAGTACATAGTTTAATTGTCAAAAATATTTCTATTTCAAGCTATTCAGTTTAGTCAAAGAGTTCTTATTCAAACAATTCAGTTAAGCATAAGTATGAAGTTGAATTCTATTTTGGGCCCTATCAGGTGCTACTATTCCGGGCCAGAGTGGACCAGGAAGCAATGGCAATGAAGGGGTACTCCACATTCCCCAAAGTCCCAGCATCACTGGAACCTCACCATCAAATAGTTTAGTGGAAATTTGTTGTGGGGAGCGGGTCTTACCCCTCTGCAGAGGTGCAGTCGATGTATTCTACAGCCCCAGCTGACTGAGCAAGCCTTCAACAAGGGTCCTGGACATAACACTAAACAGTCTGATGGTGAGGTTCGAGTACTGAAGTTTTTGACAATGTGAGATACCTCTTCATTGCCATTACTCCCAGGTCCACTCAAATTCACAATGGTAGTACTGGATGGGTCCCATCTATGGACCAAATAGAATTATTTATCAACACTGAATCATTAGTATTAGATAGAAATACTTAAAACCATTTAACTGTGCAAACAAATGAACTTACCTCATTTAAGAATTGTTACCTTCAAACTAATCACTTATAAAGGTATAATATGTATAAACAGGATTTGGGATTAAATAACCATCAAGGGTTGATATGCCATTAAACTATTAAATATCTAGTTGATATTTGCTCCTCAGAATTCACCTGAGTCATCTAGGATTATTATAAGTGAAGTTGATTAAATATATTACAATATTTTGCTCTATGTCACTTTGGGAATGAGGTTTAGCCATAGAGAATATTCCTTACTTCTGTCACTTTGGGAATGAGGTTTAGCCATAGAGAATATTCCTTACTTCTGTCACTTTGGGAATGAGGTTTAGCCAAAGAGAATATTCCTTACTTCTGTCACTTTGGGAATGAGGTTTAGCCATAGAGAATATTCCTTACTTCTGTCACTTTGGGAATGAGGTTTAGCCATAGAGAATATTCCTTACTTCTGTCACTTTGGGAATGAGGTTTAGCCATAGAGAATATTCCTTACTTCTGTCACTTTGGGAATGAGGTTTAGCCATAGAGAATATTCCTTACTTCTGTCACTTTGGTAATGAGGTTTAGCCAAAGAGAATATTCCTTACTTCAATCACTTTGGGAATGAGGTTTAGCCAAAGAGAATATTCCTTACTTCTGTCACTTTGGGAATGAGGTTTAGCCATAGAGAATATTCCTTACTTCTGTCACTTTGGGAATGAGGTTTAGCCATAGAGAATATTCCTTACTTCTGTCACTTTGGTAATGAGGTTTAGCCAAAGAGAATATTCCTTACTTCAATCACTTTGGGAATGAGGTTTAGCCAAAGAGAATATTCCTTACTTCTGTCACTTTGGGAATGAGGTTTAGCCATAGAGAATATTCCTTACTTCTGTCACTTTGGGAATGAGGTTTAGCCATAGAGAATATTCCTTACTTCTGTCACTTTGGGAATGAGGTTTAGCCATAGAGAATATTCCTTACTTCTGTCACTTTGGTAATGAGGTTTAGCCAAAGAGAATATTCCTTACTTCAATCACTTTGGGAATGAGGTTTAGCCAAAGAGAATATTCCTTACTTCTGTCACTTTGGGAATGAGGTTTAGCCATAGAGAATATTCCTTACTTCTGTCACTTTGGGAATGAGGTTTAGCCATAGAGAATATTCCTTACTTCTGTCACTTTGGTAATGAGGTTTAGCCAAAGAGAATATTCCTTACTTCAATCACTTTGGGAATGAGGTTTAGCCAAAGAGAATATTCCTTACTTCTGTCACTTTGGGAATGAGGTTTAGCCATAGAGAATATTCCTTACTTCTGTCACTTTGGGAATGAGGTTTAGCCATAGAGAATATTCCTTACTTCTGTCACTTTGGTAATGAGGTTTAGCCAAAGAGAATATTCCTTACTTCAATCACTTTGGGAATGAGGTTTAGCCAAAGAGAATATTCCTTACTTCTGTCACTTTGGGAATGAGGTTTAGCCATAGAGAATATTCCTTACTTCTGTCACTTTGGGAATGAGGTTTAGCCATAGAGAATATTCCTTACTTCTGTCACTTTGGGAATGAGGTTTAGCCATAGAGAATATTCCTTACTTCTGTCACTTTGGTAATGAGGTTTAGCCAAAGAGAATATTCCTTACTTCAATCACTTTGGGAATGAGGTTTAGCCAAAGAGAATATTCCTTACTTCTGTCACTTTGGGAATGAGGTTTAGCCATAGAGAATATTCCTTACTTCTGTCACTTTGGTAATGAGGTTTAGCCATAGAGAATATTCCTTACTTCTGTCACTTTGGGAATGAGGTTTAGCCATAGAGAATATTCCTTACTTCTGTCACTTTGGTAATGAGGTTTAGCCAAAGAGAATATTCCTTACTTCAATCACTTTGGGAATGAGGTTTAGCCAAAGAGAATATTCCTTACTTCTGTCACTTTGGGAATGAGGTTTAGCCATAGAGAATATTCCTTACTTCTGTCACTTTGGGAATGAGGTTTAGCCATAGAGAATATTCCTTACTTCTGTCACTTTGGGAATGAGGTTTAGCCATAGAGAATATTCCTTACTTCTGTCACTTTGGTAATGAGGTTTAGCCAAAGAGAATATTCCTTACTTCAATCACTTTGGGAATGAGGTTTAGCCAAAGAGAATATTCCTTACTTCTGTCACTTTGGGAATGAGGTTTAGCCATAGAGAATATTCCTTACTTCTGTCACTTTGGGAATGAGGTTTAGCCATAGAGAATATTCCTTACTTCTGTCACTTTGGTAATGAGGTTTAGCCAAAGAGAATATTCCTTACTTCAATCACTTTGGGAATGAGGTTTAGCCAAAGAGAATATTCCTTACTTCTGTCACTTTGGGAATGAGGTTTAGCCATAGAGAATATTCCTTACTTCTGTCACTTTGGGAATGAGGTTTAGCCATAGAGAATATTCCTTACTTCTGTCACTTTGGTAATGAGGTTTAGCCAAAGAGAATATTCCTTACTTCAATCACTTTGGGAATGAGGTTTAGCCAAAGAGAATATTCCTTACTTCTGTCACTTTGGGAATGAGGTTTAGCCATAGAGAATATTCCTTACTTCTGTCACTTTGGGAATGAGGTTTAGCCATAGAGAATATTCCTTACTTCTGTCACTTTGGGAATGAGGTTTAGCCATAGAGAATATTCCTTACTTCTGTCACTTTGGTAATGAGGTTTAGCCAAAGAGAATATTCCTTACTTCAATCACTTTGGGAATGAGGTTTAGCCAAAGAGAATATTCCTTACTTCTGTCACTTTGGGAATGGGGTTTAGCCATAGAGAATATTCCTTACTTCTGTCACTTTGGGAATGAGGTTTAGCCATAGAGAATATTCCTTACTTCTGTCACTTTGGTAATGAGGTTTAGCCAAAGAGAATATTCCTTACTTCAATCACTTTGGGAATGAGGTTTAGCCAAAGAGAATATTCCTTACTTCTGTCACTTTGGGAATGAGGTTTAGCCATAGAGAATATTCCTTACTTCTGTCACTTTGGGAATGAGGTTTAGCCATAGAGAATATTCCTTACTTCTGTCACTTTGGTAATGAGGTTTAGCCAAAGAGAATATTCCTTACTTCAATCACTTTGGGAATGAGGTTTAGCCAAAGAGAATATTCCTTACTTCTGTCACTTTGGGAATGAGGTTTAGCCATAGAGAATATTCCTTACTTCTGTCACTTTGGGAATGAGGTTTAGCCATAGAGAATATTCCTTACTTCTGTCACTTTGGTAATGAGGTTTAGCCAAAGAGAATATTCCTTACTTCAATCACTTTGGGAATGAGGTTTAGCCAAAGAGAATATTCCTTACTTCTGTCACTTTGGGAATGAGGTTTAGCCATAGAGAATATTCCTTACTTCTGTCACTTTGGGAATGAGGTTTAGCCATAGAGAATATTCCTTACTTCTGTCACTTTGGTAATGAGGTTTAGCCAAAGAGAATATTCCTTACTTCAATCACTTTGGGAATGAGGTTTAGCCAAAGAGAATATTCCTTACTTCTGTCACTTTGGGAATGAGGTTTAGCCATAGAGAATATTCCTTACTTCTGTCACTTTGGGAATGAGGTTTAGCCATAGAGAATATTCCTTACTTCTGTCACTTTGGGAATGAGGTTTAGCCATAGAGAATATTCCTTACTTCTGTCACTTTGGTAATGAGGTTTAGCCAAAGAGAATATTCCTTACTTCAATCACTTTGGGAATGAGGTTTAGCCAAAGAGAATATTCCTTACTTCTGTCACTTTGGGAATGAGGTTTAGCCATAGAGAATATTCCTTACTTCTGTCACTTTGGGAATGAGGTTTAGCCATAGAGAATATTCCTTACTTCTGTCACTTTGGTAATGAGGTTTAGCCAAAGAGAATATTCCTTACTTCAATCACTTTGGGAATGAGGTTTAGCCAAAGAGAATATTCCTTACTTCTGTCACTTTGGGAATGAGGTTTAGCCATAGAGAATATTCCTTACTTCTGTCACTTTGGGAATGAGGTTTAGCCATAGAGAATATTCCTTACTTCTGTCACTTTGGTAATGAGGTTTAGCCAAAGAGAATATTCCTTACTTCAATCACTTTGGGAATGAGGTTTAGCCAAAGAGAATATTCCTTACTTCTGTCACTTTGGGAATGAGGTTTAGCCATAGAGAATATTCCTTACTTCTGTCACTTTGGGAATGAGGTTTAGCCAAAGAGAATATTCCTTACTTCAATCACTTTGGGAATGAGGTTTAGCCAAAGAGAATATTCCTTACTTCTGTCACTTTGGGAATGAGGTTTAGCCATAGAGAATATTCCTTACTTCTGTCACTTTGGGAATGAGGTTTAGCCATAGAGAATATTCCTTACTTCTGTCACTTTGGTAATGAGGTTTAGCCAAAGAGAATATTCCTTACTTCAATCACTTTGGGAATGAGGTTTAGCCAAAGAGAATATTCCTTACTTCTGTCACTTTGGGAATGAGGTTTAGCCATAGAGAATATTCCTTACTTCTGTCACTTTGGGAATGAGGTTTAGCCATAGAGAATATTCCTTACTTCTGTCACTTTGGTAATGAGGTTTAGCCAAAGAGAATATTCCTTACTTCAATCACTTTGGGAATGAGGTTTAGCCAAAGAGAATATTCCTTACTTCTGTCACTTTGGGAATGAGGTTTAGCCATAGAGAATATTCCTTACTTCTGTCACTTTGGGAATGAGGTTTAGCCATAGAGAATATTCCTTACTTCTGTCACTTTGGGAATGAGGTTTAGCCATAGAGAATATTCCTTACTTCTGTCACTTTGGTAATGAGGTTTAGCCAAAGAGAATATTCCTTACTTCAATCACTTTGGGAATGAGGTTTAGCCAAAGAGAATATTCCTTACTTCTGTCACTTTGGTAATGAGGTTTAGCCATAGAGAATATTCCTTACTTCTGTCACTTTGGGAATGAGGTTTAGCCATAGAGAATATTCCTTACTTCTGTCACTTTGGTAATGAGGTTTAGCCAAAGAGAATATTCCTTACTTCAATCACTTTGGGAATGAGGTTTAGCCAAAGAGAATATTCCTTACTTCTGTCACTTTGGGAATGAGGTTTAGCCATAGAGAATATTCCTTACTTCTGTCACTTTGGGAATGAGGTTTAGCCATAGAGAATATTCCTTACTTCTGTCACTTTGGGAATGAGGTTTAGCCATAGAGAATATTCCTTACTTCTGTCACTTTGGTAATGAGGTTTAGCCAAAGAGAATATTCCTTACTTCAATCACTTTGGGAATGAGGTTTAGCCAAAGAGAATATTCCTTACTTCTGTCACTTTGGGAATGAGGTTTAGCCATAGAGAATATTCCTTACTTCTGTCACTTTGGGAATGAGGTTTAGCCATAGAGAATATTCCTTACTTCTGTCACTTTGGTAATGAGGTTTAGCCAAAGAGAATATTCCTTACTTCAATCACTTTGGGAATGAGGTTTAGCCAAAGAGAATATTCCTTACTTCTGTCACTTTGGGAATGAGGTTTAGCCATAGAGAATATTCCTTACTTCTGTCACTTTGGGAATGAGGTTTAGCCATAGAGAATATTCCTTACTTCTGTCACTTTGGTAATGAGGTTTAGCCAAAGAGAATATTCCTTACTTCAATCACTTTGGGAATGAGGTTTAGCCAAAGAGAATATTCCTTACTTCTGTCACTTTGGGAATGAGGTTTAGCCATAGAGAATATTCCTTACTTCTGTCACTTTGGGAATGAGGTTTAGCCATAGAGAATATTCCTTACTTCTGTCACTTTGGGAATGAGGTTTAGCCATAGAGAATATTCCTTACTTCTGTCACTTTGGTAATGAGGTTTAGCCAAAGAGAATATTCCTTACTTCAATCACTTTGGGAATGAGGTTTAGCCAAAGAGAATATTCCTTACTTCTGTCACTTTGGGAATGAGGTTTAGCCATAGAGAATATTCCTTACTTCTGTCACTTTGGGAATGAGGTTTAGCCATAGAGAATATTCCTTACTTCTGTCACTTTGGTAATGAGGTTTAGCCAAAGAGAATATTCCTTACTTCAATCACTTTGGGAATGAGGTTTAGCCAAAGAGAATATTCCTTACTTCTGTCACTTTGGGAATGAGGTTTAGCCATAGAGAATATTCCTTACTTCTGTCACTTTGGGAATGAGGTTTAGCCATAGAGAATATTCCTTACTTCTGTCACTTGGTAATGAGGTTTAGCCAAAGAGAATATTCCTTACTTCAATCACTTTGGGAATGAGGTTTAGCCAAAGAGAATATTCCTTACTTCTGTCACTTTGGGAATGAGGTTTAGCCATAGAGAATATTCCTTACTTCTGTCACTTTGGAATGAGGTTTAGCCATAGAGAATATTCCTTACTTCTGTCACTTTGGTAATGAGGTTTAGCCAAAGAGAATATTCCTTACTTCAATCACTTTGGGAATGAGGTTTAGCCAAAGAGAATATTCCTTACTTCTGTCACTTTGGGAATGAGGTTTAGCCATAGAGAATATTCCTTACTTCTGTCACTTTGGGAATGAGGTTTAGCCATAGAGAATATTCCCCTTACTTCTGTCACTTTGGTAATGAGGTTTAGCCAAAGAGAATATTCCTTACTTCAATCACTTTGGGAATGAGGTTTAGCCAAAGAGAATATTCCTTACTTCTGTCACTTTGGGAATGAGGTTTAGCCATAGAGAATATTCCTTACTTCTGTCACTTTGGGAATGAGGTTTAGCCATAGAGAATATTCCTTACTTCTGTCACTTTGGGAATGAGGTTTAGCCATAGAGAATATTCCTTACTTCTGTCACTTTGGTAATGAGGTTTAGCCAAAGAGAATATTCCTTACTTCAATCACTTTGGGAATGAGGTTTAGCCAAAGAGAATATTCCTTACTTCTGTCACTTTGGGAATGAGGTTTAGCCATAGAGAATATTCCTTACTTCTGTCACTTTGGGAATGAGGTTTAGCCATAGAGAATATTCCTTACTTCTGTCACTTTGGTAATGAGGTTTAGCCAAAGAGAATATTCCTTACTTCAATCACTTTGGGAATGAGGTTTAGCCAAAGAGAATATTCCTTACTTCTGTCACTTTGGGAATGAGGTTTAGCCATAGAGAATATTCCTTACTTCTGTCACTTTGGGAATGAGGTTTAGCCATAGAGAATATTCCTTACTTCTGTCACTTTGGTAATGAGGTTTAGCCAAAGAGAATATTCCTTACTTCAATCACTTTGGGAATGAGGTTTAGCCAAAGAGAATATTCCTTACTTCTGTCACTTTGGGAATGAGGTTTAGCCATAGAGAATATTCCTTACTTCTGTCACTTTGGGAATGAGGTTTAGCCATAGAGAATATTCCTTACTTCTGTCACTTTGGTAATGAGGTTTAGCCAAAGAGAATATTCCTTACTTCAATCACTTTGGGAATGAGGTTTAGCCAAAGAGAATATTCCTTACTTCTGTCACTTTGGGAATGAGGTTTAGCCATAGAGAATATTCCTTACTTCTGTCACTTTGGGAATGAGGTTTAGCCATAGAGAATATTCCTTACTTCTGTCACTTTGGGAATGAGGTTTAGCCATAGAGAATATTCCTTACTTCTGTCACTTTGGTAATGAGGTTTAGCCAAAGAGAATATTCCTTACTTCAATCACTTTGGGAATGAGGTTTAGCCAAAGAGAATATTCCTTACTTCTGTCACTTTGGGAATGAGGTTTAGCCATAGAGAATATTCCTTACTTCTGTCACTTTGGGAATGAGGTTTAGCCATAGAGAATATTCCTTACTTCTGTCACTTTGGGAATGAGGTTTAGCCAAAGAGAATATTCCTTACTTCAATCACTTTGGGAATGAGGTTTAGCCAAAGAGAATATTCCTTACTTCTGTCACTTTGGGAATGAGGTTTAGCCATAGAGAATATTCCTTACTTCTGTCACTTTGGGAATGAGGTTTAGCCATAGAGAATATTCCTTACTTCTGTCACTTTGGGAATGAGGTTTAGCCATAGAGAATATTCCTTACTTCTGTCACTTTGGTAATGAGGTTTAGCCAAAGAGAATATTCCTTACTTCAATCACTTTGGGAATGAGGTTTAGCCAAAGAGAATATTCCTTACTTCTGTCACTTTGGGAATGAGGTTTAGCCATAGAGAATATTCCTTACTTCTGTCACTTTGGGAATGAGGTTTAGCCATAGAGAATATTCCTTACTTCTGTCACTTTGGTAATGAGGTTTAGCCAAAGAGAATATTCCTTACTTCAATCACTTTGGGAATGAGGTTTAGCCAAAGAGAATATTCCTTACTTCTGTCACTTTGGGAATGAGGTTTAGCCATAGAGAATATTCCTTACTTCTGTCACTTTGGGAATGAGGTTTAGCCATAGAGAATATTCCTTACTTCTGTCACTTTGGTAATGAGGTTTAGCCAAAGAGAATATTCCTTACTTCAATCACTTTGGGAATGAGGTTTAGCCAAAGAGAATATTCCTTACTTCTGTCACTTTGGGAATGAGGTTTAGCCATAGAGAATATTCCTTACTTCTGTCACTTTGGGAATGAGGTTTAGCCATAGAGAATATTCCTTACTTCTGTCACTTTGGTAATGAGGTTTAGCCAAAGAGAATATTCCTTACTTCAATCACTTTGGGAATGAGGTTTAGCCAAAGAGAATATTCCTTACTTCTGTCACTTTGGGAATGAGGTTTAGCCATAGAGAATATTCCTTACTTCTGTCACTTTGGGAATGAGGTTTAGCCATAGAGAATATTCCTTACTTCTGTCACTTTGGGAATGAGGTTTAGCCATAGAGAATATTCCTTACTTCTGTCACTTTGGTAATGAGGTTTAGCCAAAGAGAATATTCCTTACTTCAATCACTTTGGGAATGAGGTTTAGCCAAAGAGAATATTCCTTACTTCTGTCACTTTGGGAATGAGGTTTAGCCATAGAGAATATTCCTTACTTCTGTCACTTTGGGAATGAGGTTTAGCCATAGAGAATATTCCTTACTTCTGTCACTTTGGTAATGAGGTTTAGCCAAAGAGAATATTCCTTACTTCAATCACTTTGGGAATGAGGTTTAGCCAAAGAGAATATTCCTTACTTCTGTCACTTTGGGAATGAGGTTTAGCCATAGAGAATATTCCTTACTTCTGTCACTTTGGGAATGAGGTTTAGCCATAGAGAATATTCCTTACTTCTGTCACTTTGGTAATGAGGTTTAGCCAAAGAGAATATTCCTTACTTCAATCACTTTGGAATGAGGTTTAGCCAAAGAGAATATTCCTTACTTCTGTCACTTTGGGAATGAGGTTTAGCCATAGAGAATATTCCTTACTTCTGTCACTTTGGGAATGAGGTTTAGCCATAGAGAATATTCCTTACTTCTGTCACTTTGGTAATGAGGTTTAGCCAAAGAGAATATTCCTTACTTCAATCACTTTGGGAATGAGGTTTAGCCAAAGAGAATATTCCTTACTTCTGTCACTTTGGGAATGAGGTTTAGCCATAGAGAATATTCCTTACTTCTGTCACTTTGGGAATGAGGTTTAGCCATAGAGAATATTCCTTACTTCTGTCACTTTGGGAATGAGGTTTAGCCATAGAGAATATTCCTTACTTCTGTCACTTTGGTAATGAGGTTTAGCCAAAGAGAATATTCCTTACTTCAATCACTTTGGGAATGAGGTTTAGCCAAAGAGAATATTCCTTACTTCTGTCACTTTGGGAATGAGGTTTAGCCATAGAGAATATTCCTTACTTCTGTCACTTTGGGAATGAGGTTTAGCCATAGAGAATATTCCTTACTTCTGTCACTTTGGGAATGAGGTTTAGCCATAGAGAATATTCCTTACTTCTGT
>CAUZXS010006771.1:50000-53445 GCA_963585895.1 Sepioteuthis lessoniana | reverse complement strand
CTTATACTAACATATATGATAAGTATAAACAGGATTTGGCTTTAAATAACCCATGAGGATTGATATACCATGAACACAATCCAAATCAAAATAAAAAAAAGCACTAATACATAATAAAGTAAAGTTGGCGACCTTAGTCAAAGGTGATCCAAGACTCCTTTTTTCATTAGCTGCAACACCGAGGTGTAGGTGAGAGCGCTACTCTATTCCCTGGATTGCTCCACTTTACCCTTGATCCTTACCTTATAATGCTTAATGTTAAGCGAGGCGACATCAAGTACCATTTTTTGAGTCTTTGGTATGACTCGACCTGGGATAGAACCCTGGTCTCCCGGACCATTGACGAATAGTGAACACACTACTCATTAGACCATTGTTTTTAGAGAAGGACTAGAAATTTCATGTAGATTTGGTCAGTCAGATCCTGCAAGTAAAAATGCCTTTTTGAATCTATGGTCATACGAAATCTTTCTCAATAGATGTATATCTAAAATTAAATATATTGTCTAAAACTGACAATGAACAGGATTTGGATTTGACCTTATATTTTGGTTTAACAGGGCATCGTGGCTTCATATATGCAGTACGAAAAACACATTTGAAAGTTTTAGAATCAGTAAGGAGACTGCCAAACATGTTGGTCCGAAAATGTTATTCCTTATAACGAAAGGTGCTAATAGCTACTTGTTATTATATTAAAGGAGTAACGTAAAGGTTTCTTCTTTCTTTGTTTTTTTTTTCTTTTTAAATGGCATATCAACCTTTATGCGTTACTTAATGCCAAAGCCATTCTTTGAGAAGAATAGTAGTGGCACTATTTAACCCATAGCTGGAAGGGATAAAGGCTTTCAGATATTTCCGAAAATGATCGTAATAGCGTGACTAGAGTTTGAACTCGCTTACTAAGATTTTGAAGTTCTGCAAGTTAGCCACTACACCACGGAGTCTCCTCAAGAAATATAATAATTGGTTTGGTTTAGTTTGGGGTTGTTTTTTGTTTAATGGCATATAAGCATTCGTGGGTTATTTAATTCTAAAGCTATCTTAGTAAAAAAAAAAAGTAGTGAATTTGGTTTGGTTTGGTTTAGTTTGATTTAGTTTTATGGCATATCAACCGTTGTAGGTTATTTAATGCTAAATTCCGTTTACACATATGCATTAAATATATATATGATTTGTAAACATATTTTGTAGATAACATTCTTAAACAAACCTGAACTCTTTTTTGCAAACAGTTAGATGCTTTCAGAAGTGCCCGTGGTGTAATGGTTATCGTCGTAGGAATTGGACACGACGACACGAGTTCAAATCCTGGACGAAACTAATTGCATTTCACATAGCACTAATACCCTTGGGAAAGGTATGAATCCAATTACTCTCCCTCCAGCTATGGGTAAATAGTAGGGCAGACTAGTTTCTTCAGCCTTGGTGAGGCAACTAGTCTAGGAGAAGGAAAACTCTGAATTCAAACCTGTTAAACTCCGCTTAAAAAATGACCTTGTGTCATATCCCGCCCGAGCGGGAGAGGCTGGTATATATCGTTAAATGCTTTCAATTATTACTATATAACAGTTACAATTTAACATTATTAATTTGTTTACAGGCATAGTTTGTTCTATGTGACCTATAGATAGGACCCAATCAGGTGCAACGACTACAGATCAGAGTGGACCTGGGAGCAATGGCATTGAAGAGGTACTCCCTATTCCCCAAATCTCTAAGGCTGAAGGCTCATCAATAGATGATTTTATGTGATATCTCAAACATTCAATGTGGGGGGTTTGTAATCTGTATATTCTACTGTCCCCATCGACTGGGCAGTAAATGTAATGATTTCTAGCGATAAAGACTAGAATTTTAAAACTTACTTCAAATTAAAGCCTTCAAAAACGAGTACATAATTAAGTAATCAAGAATATGATTGACTAATTAGTTTTAATGGTATGTTAACTTGTTTAGAGATATTTTATGCTTAGAGGTCAGAGAATCGCGTTCATTGGACGTTCATATTTACAATTTTTTTAATAGTTTTTTTTTTTCTTTAAGTGGTTTTTTAAACACAGTCCTATCGAAAATAAATAATTTTCCAGCAAATCTATTTGACCCATAGACGAGACTCTAGTAGGCATTATTACTCCGGGTCAGAGTGGGCCTGAGAGTAATTACACACCTCAAAACTCTAGAACTGGAGCCTCACCATCTGGTTCAATTTTAGGAGGAGGTCTTATCTCTCTGCAGGAGGCACAGCCAGCGTATCCGACTAGGCTTAGCAATTGAAAATAGTAACAGATTTACATTGGTTATTTTAAAAATATGCCATCGATTTTTTTCTTCGATATTATATTTCTGGAAATGATTAGCATGAAGATAATCAAATCTATGGATGTTTATGAGTGCCAATTTACCTACGACATAGCGGCAGTTATATAATGCAACATGTCTACGCGTGTAATCAACGACTTCTTACAACCAATTTTTCGCCTTAAAAACAACGGATCGTTCGTTACACAAGACATTTTTGAAACGTCGAAGTTTACCTTATCTGTAGGACTAACCTTGCAGTAACTTCGATCCAAAATATCCCTGAAGAGCTCATATTCAAATAAAGGATATTAGTTAAGGTAATAAAACTTTTACTGAACATTATTGACTATTTATAGCATTTGGGCATATAAAGTTAAAGTAAATTTGGCGACCAAAGTCTAGGGTGACCCGAAGGCTCCCTTTTCAATAGCTACTACACCGAGGGGTAGATGAGGGCGCTACTCCATTCCCTGGATTGCTCCACTTTACCCTTGATCCGTACCTTATAATGCTGGGCGCTAAACAAGGTAGCATCAAGTACCACTCTTGGAGTCTTTGGTATGACTCGACCAGGGATTGAACCTCGGTCTCCCGGACAATTGGCGAATACTCTACTCATCAGGCCAATGGCATAACGTTTAGAGTGTTCCCCGATGGACTGGGAGACCGTGGTTCAATCCCAGGTCGTCATACCAAAGACTTACGAAATGGTACTTGATGCCGTCTTGCTTGGCACTCAGCATTATGAGGTATGGACCAAGGGTAAAGTGGAGCAATCCAGGAAAAGTTGTAGCGCCCTCCCCTACACCTCAGTGTAGTAGCTATTGAAAAGGGAGCCTTCGGGTCAACCTCGACTAATGTCACCAACTTTACTACTTGGGCATATAATATGTATAAATATTATCAACAGTAAACAAAGTTACGAAAAAACTTTACTATCTTAGCTAAAATCTTTTGTTTTTTCTCAGTTAGTGATGGGTTTTAGTTTAGAATATTTGCGCAAACCTGGCTACATCAAGGACTAGACTACATTATTAATTTACAGCATTGCCTGAAATTAATTATTATAATTTCAAAACTAGTATTAATAGTATGGTCTTAGTTTTTGTTTGAATATCCAAGTAAACACAATAGGCTACAT
>CAUZXS010006771.1:22500-42500 GCA_963585895.1 Sepioteuthis lessoniana | reverse complement strand
TGAAATTCGATACATTTGTAAATATTTAATTAGAATAATAACTATTAAAATTTTCAAGGTTCCACTGAAATATATTTTTGTCATTGCAGATTTTTATTTGTCTATTATAATCATTTCTTTGCACAACGTTATATGGTTCTACATAATCCTAACCAATACCAAATTATTTTTTAACTGACTTAACTAAACTTTAGATTGGATCTTACTAGAGCCATAGTCGACCCGCGAGTAATGACAGTGAAAGGGTATTCCAAACCTCTTTTATCGGGCGTGGTAGTCTTACTCCTCGGGAGAGGGCGTGGAAAAAAATTTTTCGACTTAACCGAGAAAAAAGACCTTGAGACATGAAATATACATGTAAATAGACATGTTCTTTTCGCAATCCAATTCGATTAGCTCATATATACACACAAACACACAAATATATATATATGTTTTTGACGGCTAACATGGTCGAGAAATTACGACTGGCATCCGTATTTAGGGTTTGATCCCAGGTGAATAAAAGCAGAAAATACAGTTTCCGGATCGTTGATATGAAAAGTAGATTCTCTTCTCTCCTCACACAACCTTTCATTTACATTAGAGTTTGACTAAACTTAGCTTATAACATCTCAATAATTCTTAAGCATGGCTGGATAACATTAAAAAGAATGTTATAAATTCTTATTTCATTTGGTAATAAGGGAATCTTCAAAGACAGATTGTTTCGTTGTATCACTGTGGCTAGACACGCAAGATTCTCGAAGCAGGAATCGAAACCCGGCTGTATATATATATATATATATATATATATATATATATATATATATATATATATATATTCTTTAAGAAAAAAACCAAAGATCGGTTACTTTAGAATTTTAATGATTTTCTTGTCCTGAAGGAATTACTCCCAACTCTGGTTTAAGTAGACTGAATAATACTTATATATATATATATATATATATATATATATATATATATATATATATATATATATATTTACGAGTATCGTTCAAAAAGTTCTTAGTCTTATATATATATGTGTGTGTGTGTGTGTTTGTGTGTGTAATAAAATCAAAGACAAGACTACTGAATTTGAAACCAGAAATTATCCAAATTCTAAAATTCAAATGAAGACCTATGCACACCTGAGCCACCTACAATGGCTGAAATGTCATAAAAACCAAACCAAACCTACCATCGAATGCGGTTTAGTGTCATAATCAGGAAGTGCCCGTGGTGTAATGGTTATCGTGGTAGGAAATGGACACGGCGACACGAGTTCAAATCCTGGATGAGACTGATTGCATTCCACATTGCACTAATACACTTGGAAAAGGTATGAATCCAATTATTCTCCCTCCAGCTATGGGTAAATAGTAGGGCAGACTAGGTTTTTCAGCCTTGGCGAGGCAACTAGTCTAGGAGAAGGAAAACTGAATTCAAACCTGTTAAACTCCGCTTAAAAATTGACCTTAAGTCATATCCTGCCCGAGCGTAGGGGTTGGGTAAATATGATAATCAGACCCCCCTACACAAACACACACACAAACACTTGTTGATTGGTCTCACACCTTTGCAAGGTGCGAAGATTCTTTAATTTTTTTACAGCCTGGAAGGCGTAAAATGCACTGAGATTTTTAGGAATTATTTTTATGCACTACTTAACAAAAGTACTCACCGACAATTTTGAATAGTTAATTCAATTTTTAAAAACGTTCAAAAAGCCACTGAAAAACGTTTAAAAAAGCCATTGAAGATGATATATTTCAGCCAATGATAATATGAATAAATAATTATCCTTGAGCGGAAGTTAACACGTAAAGGTGACCAGGTGAGGATTGAATTCACGACATGAATGAGGCTTGAACTCGCTCCAATTGCGAATCCGTCGACGGGACGACTTGAACAACCGCACTAGGGTAGGCGCTTCACTTCAATTGTAAATGAATTCATAGACAATACGTAGAAAGTTCCTGGTCGAAAAATGTTTACTAACTCGTTAGATTAAAAAAAAGCAATCCATGATTATATTGATGATTCTATCTAGGAAGGAGTGAATGAAGCTAATTTGCAAATCATTATCTTGGTAGCATAGAAAGTTTGGATGAATTCAAACCCTAGAAAATTATCATCCACTTACAAACTGGACAGGAAATTGCTTTGTTCAAAATTCAAGAATGTTATCTAATACAGATCTCCCAATTATATGTCGTTTTTTTATTGGATACATATATATATATACATATATATACTTATGATTAAAATTTAATGTGTATTTAAAAAATCGACTGGCAAACAGTTTATTTTGCCTTGTTAACAATGGCAGCAAATTTTCTAATCATTCTTTAGTGAATCCAGGCTTGTGACTGATATCATTCTTTCTCTCTCCCTCTATATATATATATATATATACAAAGAGACATAAAACAAAAAGCTTCTTTTAAATCTGCCGCTAGACTCGTATAAATCGGAGGATAAATATCTTTGATAATTTAAATCTAATAAGGAGAAGAAAAAGTGTCAACTGCTTGACAATTTAAGATCACGTGACATATTCTAAAAGGTGACAAGAAATTTAAAATACATGCCCCACGTGACTATTCAGATCACGTGTCCACACTGTAAAATATTAAGCGCGAAAATAATTACTTCCGTATTTACTACATTTTGCTGCCTAACCAGTCACATTCATGAAACGCGAAGAGTAGGAAAATTTTGTAAGTTTTATATTTGATATTTATTCTATATATATATATATATATATATATATATATATATATATATATATATATATATATATATTTGAGTTTTCATTTGTGTGTGTATATATATATATATATATAAATTTGGTTACCTTAAACGAGGGTGACTCAAAGGCTCCCTTTTCGATAATTGCTAAACCAAGGTGTAGGGAAGGGCGCTATTCCCTGGATATATTACTTTACTATATATATATATATATGTACAGCGTTTGGGATTTGAAAAAGAAATCACTCGACCGGCGATCGAGAGTGAGGGAAAATTTACTCGACCGACTCCATTTTCAGTCAATAATAGTCAATAACTACAAAATATCCGGGGTAGAGGGTAAGTTGCCCAGGAAGATGAACTTTTCAGGGCTAAATTTCCAAACTCCATACATCTGCCTACCTGAGTTGAGACCAGGTAAAAAATTAATAAAAGAAGAAAATATGAATATTACTTACTTGAATAATTTGTTTTTTGGTGCGTGGTTGGCAGAAGTATGCGTTTATTTTCTTTCTTTCAAATGTTCGTTTTCATAAGCGGAGAGCTAATTAAGATATTGGGTCAAGGATATAATCCCAGATCGAGTCATACCAAAGACTCAAAAATGGTTCTTAATGCCGCCTTGTTTAATACTCGGCATTATAAGGTATGGATCAAGGGTAAAGTGGAGCAACCCAGGGAATGGAGTGGAACCCCCCTATACATCGGTGTAGTAGCAATGGAAAAGGGAGCCTTCAGGTCGCCCTCGACTACGGTCACCGAATTTATACATATATATATATATATATTACATGGTCCAGTGTGTAACCCTAAGTTTCATGCATTCAGCAATCGTCGGACAGAGTGTATATATATATATATATATAGATATATATTTTAGAGCTATTATGTCATATACATATGCTGTCAGTAGCCTCTAAGTAAGTTAGTTCAAACTTCAGTCACACTAAAACGTTCACTTTTTGACTAATACCCTAGGGAAAAGTATGAACCCTCTTATTCTCCCAGCTATGGGTTAATTAGAAACACTGCTATTTTTCTAGAAGGATGGCTTTGGTATTAAATAACCCATGAAGGTTGATATGCCATTAAACAAAGGTACCTTGTCTCACTGTGAAGCAATGAAAAATTGCTTTGTTATGATAACACAATGTATACTGGAATTATAGTCACTTAAAAATTTAAACATGTCCGTGACTTTTTTTTCGGGTAATAACCCGATAGACTACACTTCTCTCTCATTTTTACTTTTCCTCTCTTTCTCTAAATTTCTATAATTCACTCTTTTCTTCTCTCAGTATCTCTTGATGTACTTTCCTTTATTTTCAATTTCTACTTGCTTTGCCTTCTTCACCCTCTTTGTTTGTTTGTTGTTTTTTTTTTGTTTGTTTGTTGTTATTTTTCTTGTTTGACTGAAATGCCAATTCCTTTTTTTATGTATATTCCTAAAATTCCTGAATTGGTGCATCTACGTAATCCTCAAGGTTGGCGGGTCCATTTTCTACCTTCACTTCTTGACAGACGGAATCTGTCTATGCCATTTCTCAGGTGTAAGATTGCCCAGTCAGCTGGGGCTGTAGAATACACCGACTGCACATCTGCAGAGGGGTAAGACCACTCCACCAACGAGTGTCCTGATATGACACTAAACGATCAGATGGTGAGGCTTTAGCAATGCTGGAGCTTTGGGGAATGCGGTGTACCCCTTCATTGCGATCGCTCCTAGGTCTACTCTGGTCCAGAATAGTAGCACCTGATAAGGCCCTATCTAACGGTTAAATAGAATCTAAGTGCGTACGTATGCTAAACTAAATTGTTTGAAATAGAACTGTTTGACTAAGATGAATAGCTTGAAACAGAAATGTTTGGGAGAATTAAACGGTGTATTAATGCTAAACTGAACAGCTTGAAATAGAACTGTTTTGACATCTAAACTGCGTACTTATGCTAAACTGAATTTTGTGAAATAGAACTGTTTTTGACATTGAAACTGTACTGACGTTAAACTGAATTGTCTGAAATAGAAATGTTTTGACATTTAACTGTGTGTGGACAAAAACTATACTTATACTAAATTGAATTGTTTGAATTAGAACTGTTTGACTAAACTGAATATCTTGAAATAGTAATATTTTTTATAATTAAACTGTGTACTCATGCTAAACTGAATTGTTTGAAATTGGACTGATTATTTGTATAAAATGGATTTTGCGTTAAATAACCTAGAAAGGTTAATATGCCGTAAAATTCAAACCAACCAACCAACCAACCAACCAGCCAACCAATCAGGTGTAAGGCGTTGTGCATCGTCACAGATTTGCTTTTTGTTTTGGTCCACTTATCTGAGTTTTCCCCTTTTTCAGTTTAAGAAGGATCCACAGTATTTGACAAGGGGGACTGATCAGGTGTTTATTACTTTGATGAGAATTTTGTTGCAGGGTTTGGTTTCGGGATTTGTTCTTGTTCTTTTGAGGTACTTCTTTCTTACCCTTTCTTTCGTCCTCGTTTGTTTGATCGTGTCCACGTTTAATATTCCAAGGTACTCAGATTTTTCTTTTTCCCCTTTTTTTTTCATCATTTTTTTTCTTCATGATTATCATGGCACATTTTTCAATCCCAAATACTGTTCAAATATTTTGATTGTAGATTCTAATAGTTTATGTATGGGTTTTAAATTCTTTTTTTCATTCTTGGCTAGCCCAGCCGGCTGGGAGTGTAGAATACACCGATTCCATCTCTGCAGAGGGGTATGCAAAAAAAAAAACAAAAAAAAAACAACTGATTTTGGTTGGTTGGGGTTTATGGCATATCAACTTTTGTAGGTTATTTAATGCCAAATCCACTTTTGAACTAAATAATCAGTTCTATTTCAACAATTTAGTTTAGCATGAGTACACAGTTTAATTGTCAAAAACATTTCTATTTCGAGCTATTTAGTTAGGTCAAACAGTTCTAATTCAAACAATTCAGTTTAGTATAAGTATGTTGTTAGTTCTATTTAACCCATAGATACAGTCCTATCATGTGCTACCATTCCGGACCAGAGTGGACTTGGGAGCAATGGCAATGAAGGGGTGTTCTGCATTCCCTAAAGCTCCAGCATCACTGGAACCTCACCATCAGATTGTTTAGTGTCATGTACGGGACACTCGTTGGTGGGTGTCTTACCCCTCTGAAGATGTGCAGTCGGTGAATCCTACAGCCTCAGCCGATTGTGTTAATGTCAAAACAGTTTTATTTCAGATAATTAAGTTTAGCATAAGTTCACAGTTTTGCTGTCAAAACAGTTATGTTGCGAGCAATGCAGTTTAGCATAGGTCCGCAGTTTAAAAGTCAAAACAGTTCTATTTTAAACAATTCAGTTTAGCAGAAATACGCAGTTTAAATGCAAAAAACAGTAAACTCAAGAAATCCCGGTTTAGTTCTATTTAACCCATTGATAGGACCCTTATCAGGTGCTACCACTCCGAGCCAGAGTGGACCTGGGTGCGATTGCAATGAAGAGATACTCCGCATTCCTGAAAGATCCAGCAGCACTGAAACCTCACCATAAGATTGTTTAGTGTTTTATCCAGGATACTCGTTGGGAGGGGGGTATTACCTCCCGCCCTGCAGAAATGCAGTCTGTGTATTCTCTAGCCACAGTAGATTGGGCACCCCCAACAAAAAAAAACTGAGCTCAGGCTCGTTTAAAAATGTTACCTACAAAATGTGTTTAGAAAATAAGTTTTAATACATATGTATAAAAAGGATTAAGCAATAAATAACCTACATTGATTCATATGCTATAAAACCAACCAAAACCAAGTCTTGTATATTTAATGTATATATATATATATATATATATATATAGGATATAGCATTAAATAACCTACAATGGTTCATATGCTATAAAACCAAACCAAACGAAAATCATTCTTGGTAAATATCTCAATATTATTAATATACATTTGGGGGGTAATCTTTTTCTACCACTTCGTAAATTTGGAGATTCATGGGCTTTCTATAATTATATAATTTAATGGCATATTATTATAACTATTATCATTAACAATGAATCGTTTTCCGGGTATGTAGTTCAAGTATCTTACTTCAGATTAATGTTCTTGTGAAAGGCTTGAATGTATTTTTCTCTGCACGTTATTTCCTCGCCAGATATTTTAACAGATTATCCCATAACCAAAAGGTCACTTTCTCTATCTAATTCGTCCCATTCAACGAACCTTTCTCTTTGTAAACTTATCCAAGGTATGTAAGAAATAGTAAATAGTGAGCCTTACACTGCCACATAGGCCCGTGAGGTTTGGACAGAATGTTTCAATTCAATGATGTCCTTCTCCGAGTAAACTACAAGGAGTTGAGATGTGTTTGTGTTTTCCCAAAGTGCAGAAGAGTGAAGTGAACGCATTCTAAGTCAGAATTAGAAGTCGGTTCACTGATTCCATTTTCCGTGCTGATAACCATTACACCACAAGTACCCATAATTTTGGGAGAAGGGTCGCACTATTACGTTCACTTTTGGATAAATGCCCTTGGGAGAGATAAGAACCCCCTTATCTCCCCAGCTATGGGTTAAATAACACCACTACTGTTCTTCTAGAAGAATGGATTTGGCATAAAATTATCTATAAAGGTTGATGTGCCATTAAACCAAACTATATATATATATATATATATATATATATTGAAATGATTGATTGTAGTGAATCTGAAAGTATGATTGAAATATGTGGAAAGTCGGATAAATCAAACAGTTAGATGCGTGATATTTCGTTCGTTTTATTCCATCAAACTTTTTCAAATTGGGACTATCTTTTGAGTTTTCCTATCTAAAAGCAAATGAGGAGAATGATAAGATGGTTGATAGGGTATTGGTGTAGCAGGAAGAAGGGAGGGTTTAACGTCAAATGTATCAGGTTTCATTAAAGATATTTTTCGTTGTGAAAGTGGAGATAGATTTTTGGGAGCTGATAAGAAAAAGTAGGGAAGTGTTTAAAGTCACTTGTATAAGGTTTCACTGAAGATTTTTTTGCTGTGAAAGTAGAGATAGATTTTAGTGAGCAGAAGGGAAGAAGTAGAGAAAGATTTAAAGTGAAATGTATCAGGTTTCATTAAAGTTTTTTTTTAATGTGAAAATCTCCACTTTTACAACCAAATGTTTTCTACTGGAGTCAGAGTGACAGCAAGTCTTTTTAAGTCTTCAGGACTCTTCTCTGTATTTTGGCCGATTTTAGCAATGCTGGAGTTTGGATAGTCCTGATTCATCCCTCGATTTCCAACTTTTCCAGTCTCCTTACCAAGCCTTTGGGGGAGCGTTCTGAGCGCACCAACTACAATTGGTATTACCACCTACCTTAATGTTCCTTAGCTTTTTTTGTTCTCCCGCAAGATTCAAGTACTTGTCCTTCTTTTTGTTTTCTTTGATTTTCACTCTGTTGTCTTCTTATTCAGCAAGTTCTTTCTCTTTTTTTTTTCTTATATTTTCTTTTTAGTTAATTATGATTATGTCTGGTCTTCTAGTCGGGATGAGGTGATCTTCGACATTGTAGCAGGTGTGCTGCAAGGAGACACATTAGCCCCATACCTCTTTATCATCTGCCTAGACTACGTGCTTAGAACGTCTATTGATATGATGAAAGATAACGATTCAAGCTGGCAAGGGAAGAAGCAGAATATATCCTGTACAAACAATTACGAACGTAGACTACGCAGATGACATAGCGCTTCTAGCAAATACACCCACCTAGGTTGAAACCCTGCTACATAGTCAGAAACGACCAGTTGCTGGAATAAGCCTCCATATCAACGCAGACAAGACTGAATACATGTGCTTTAATCAAAGAGGGGACATCTCTACACTAAAAGGTAGTTCTCAGAAACTAGTGGACAAGTTCACCTACCAAGGAAGTAGTGTCTCACCAACCAAGAAAGACGTCAACACACGACTAACAAAGGCATGGACAGCTATCGATAGGCTATCGGTCATATGGAAGTCATACCAGACCGATAAAATAAAAGGTAGTTTTTTCCAAGCAGCGGTCGTGTCGATACTGCTATATGGATGTACTACATGGACGCTAACTAAACGTATAGAGACAAAATTTGACGGCAATTACTCAAGAATGCTCCGAGCAATACTGAACAGGTCCTGGAGGCAACACTCCACAAAAAAAAGCAGCTATACGGCCACCTACCACCCATCACCAAAACTATCCAAGTTAGACGAACCAGACATGCGGGTCACTGCTGTAGAAGTAGGGACGAACTCATAACGGACATACTTTTGTGGACCCCTTCATATGGACAGGCAAAGTCAGGAAGACCAGCTAGAACCTATATACAACAGCTCTGTGCCGTTTCAGGATGTAACCTTGAAGATCTATCGGGAGTGATGGGTGACGAGAGAGGGTCAGGGAGATCCATGCTGGCTGCGTGACATGATGATGATGATTCATTATTATTATTATTATTATTAACATGTTTTAGATGTTATATATTACAATACTGATATTATTTACTATACATTTGATTTAATTCAAAGATTATATGTATAATGTTTTATATGTTATTATATGTTACAATATTAATTTGCATTACTATACAACGGCTGGAGAAGAAGGTAGACGGCAACCACACAAGAATGTTGCGAGCAATATTAAACAAGTCCTGGCGGCAACACCCTATAAAGCACCAACTATACGGCCACCTGCCTCCCATCACGAAAACTATCCAAGTTAGACGAGCCAGGCACGCAGGACACTGCTGGTGGAGTAGGGACGAGCTCATAAGTGATGTACTCCAATGGACCCCCACATATGGACAAGCTAAAGCAGGACGACCAGCTCTAACATACATACAGCAGCTATGTGAGGATACGGGATGTAGCCCGGATGACCTGCCAGAGGCGATGAACGATAGGGAAAAGTGGCGAGAGAGGGTCAGGGATATCCGTGCTAGCAACACGACATGATGATGATGATGATGATGACTATATATTTATTTAATAGCGTTATGGCCGTCGTGCTTGACTGCGGCTTCAAACTCAGCGAGTTCGAACTCAAGTCACTTTCGGACTAATACTCTTGAGAAAGTTATGAACCTCTTAATTCCCTGCAAAATAGTATCCCTGCTGTGCTTCGACAAGGATGTGTTTCGCATTAAATAACCCATGAAGTTTGATATGCCATTAAAAAACAAAGAAACCAAACCGAACATTTATTTAAATGTGTATCTATTTACCCAACCCCTTTATAGGTGTAAGATGTGATACAAGTTCAATTTTTCAACGGAATTGAATGGGTATAAATTCCTGATTTAATCAAACATGCTTATATATATATATATATATATATTAGCGTGTTTGATTAAATCAGGAATTTATACCCATTCAATATATATATATATATATATATATATATATATATATATATATATATATATATATATAAGTATCATTTGGTCCAGTTCAACCGGAGTTGGGAGTAATTCCATCAGGGCAAGAAAACTATTCAAAATCGAACATTCAAAAGTTCCTGGCAAAGAGCTCAATGTAACAGACATTACAGAGCAATAATTTCATTAAAAAAAATCCTAATGTGACCGGTTTGTGTTTTTTCTAAATTATATATATATATATATATATATATATATATATATATATATATATAAGCGTGTTGGATTAAATAATAAAGACAAATTTTATCTATCTAGTTTTATTAAAATCCTTTCACGTTTCCTGATACGTGTCTTGGTTTCAGGCTGCAATTAGTGGGTGAATTTACAAAAATTGTCCCGACCGCTTTTGGACCTTTCACTGGCTATCATCAGAGGCTGCTTGCATCGCACGTTTAAAGAGTGTTTAACTGAAAGACTGCTGCCCTTCACACACACACACACACACATATATATATATATATATATATATATATATATATATTGGTAATGTGAGGTTAGTGGTTTGATTAAATAATACTACCTTAGATACAGTCCAGCAGTGTTCATCTCTAACCTAGACGCCTTCTTTTACTATATCTTTACTAAATCCATAAATAACCAAGTCCGAACTAATCACTGATAAGGAATCCCTTGCCAAGTCCTCTAGAAGATCGAGATAAAAAGAAATTAATTTCGATTGAAGTCTATTTCCTTTTGAAAGCTTCAAAAGAGAATGTTGAGCTAAAATCAAAGATTCATTAGAAATCTTGTGACGTGGCTTAAAAAAAAGAGAAAAAAATTATCATATCTGTAGTTTTATGGAATTTGTATATCACATTGGCATAATGGTTAGAGTGTTCGCCACTGGTCCGGGAGACCGGGTTCAATCCCAAGTCGTTGTCATACCAAAGCCTCACTGCTTAATACTTAGCATTATAAGGTATGTATCAAGGGTAAATGGAACAATCCAGAGAAAGAAGTAGCGCCCTCTCTTACTCCTCGGTCGGTCAACTTACTACTTGCTTATATTACATCACCAGTCCACAACTAGTTTCTCTTTTAAGATTACACTTAAATCTTTGCAGTTATTTATCTAACCTCTCCACTACAGGCAGGAGGCGACTAAATTCATCATTTTCTTCTCCTAGGCTGGTTTCCTTACCAATGCTAAAGAACCTAACCAGCCTTGCTAATTACCCATGGTTGGAGAGAAAACAAATGGATTCATGCCTTCCACAAAAAAATTGGCGCGAAGTGATACGCAAACAGCTCCGTTCAGAATTTGAAATTGAGGCGCTGATTTCATTTTCTATCTTGATAACCGTTTCGCTAACCGAGCCTCCTTTTTCTGTAAGCTCCTTCACCATGCCTGGGGTGTGACACAAGATCAATTTTTAAGCTGGTTTGAATTCCAAATTTTCGCTGTACCAAAGCTAAGGAATCCAGTCTCCCCTCTTATTTACCCATAGCTGGGGGTGGAAGAGATAGATTTATGCTTTTCCCGGAGGCATTAGCGCCAATAAAAAGCAAACAGCCTCGTCAAGGATTTGAACTCGACAAGTCGAGTCCATTTCCTACGATAGCCATTACGCAAAAAAGGCCTGGAGAGATAATCACTCAATCCCTTCGCCACGGGCAGAATGTGACAGAAGGTTAAGTTGGATTTATTCAATGAGGATCGAGCTCACAAACCAATAGCAATGGATCGGCGAGAATAGCTTGCTAAACGTGCCATGATGTAATAAGCCTAACCCCACCCTCCTAGATCCTAGTTTAATTTATCCACTAATGTCCACCACCCATTGACATGATGGTTAGACTGTTCACCAATGGCTCAGGAGACCTGGGTTCAATCCTAAATCGAGTCATACCAAAGACTCAAAAATGGTACTTGATTCCGCCTTGCTTAATACTCAGCATTATAAGGTATGGAACAAGGGTAAAGTGGAACAATCCAGGGAATGGAGTAGTGCCCTCCCCTACACCTTGGTGTAGTAGCTATCGAAAAGGGAGCCTTCGGGTCGCCCTCGACTACAGTCGCCAACAACTAATGAACAAAACCAATCAAAATCTCAGTCGTCGTGTGGGCGGGGCTTAGAGTACGCTGATTATATTCTCTTCGGAGAGATAACCCACCCCGCAAAAATGATGTTTCCTGGATAAGAAATTAAACTGCATCTGAGAGTAAGGCTCCAGATCTGGATCTCTGATGAGTCCAGAGTCAGCCCTTCATTGCCATTACTCCCATGTCCACTCTAACTCAAAGGGGTTATGCTTGCTGTAGTCCTATCTGTGGGTTAAATAAATCTGTTTAAAAATCATTCGTGTTCGATTGGAAAACTTGATATCATATAATCTTACATTACTTATATTGGGAATAGTTTTTCGAAATTATAATTGTTTACCAAGGATTATTAGTTACTTGAAACTGGGTCACCACACATGGTTTAATGGTTGACAAGCTAGATTAACAGATTATTGTTAGTGAGGTCGATTCTTAATGAGTGCCACATATTTCTGGCCTTGTGCCACATTTAAGCTTAATAAACCATAACTTGAAACCGTGTAAGTGTATGCAAACAAATGACTCTAATTAAATAGAAATAATTACTTGAAATCATATCATAACGAGCATTAAATAGGAAGATTTGAAAGCGTATAATCATTAGTATTAGATAGGAATACTTGAAACCATATGATTATTCGTATCAGACAGGAAGACTTGATATTACATAACTGTGTGAAAATAAAGTCAAATAGATCTGTACAAAAATCATTTGTATTTGATAAAACCGTATGCAAAAAAAAACTCTTAAAAAAGTGTAAGTATTAACATACGATGAATACGATTCCATAACCTCTTGACATAAAATAACCCTAGATGGGTTGTCACACCGTAAAAATGTATGAATTAATCCAAAACACCGTTAGAAAATAATGGGAAAATTGTCTTTCTCGTTGATGTTTTTTTTTTGTTTCGATTATTTTTAAAAGCAAATTTATGAATTAACCTTAAAAATTAAAAAAAAAACTTCCCTGTTTTTCAAGCACAAAACGATTATTATTTTATTTTTTCTCCTTGAGAGTTTTTTTCACATCAGTGTTAGCTGATGGTTTTCCACTGGAATTTGAGTGACAGTAAGTCTCCTCAAGTTTCCAGGACTCTTCTCAGTATTCTGACCGATCTCAACAATGCTGTAGTTTTGACAGTCGCCACCTGTCCCATTATTTCCATGTCCTCCAGTCCTTGTATCAATTCTTTGGTGATTGTATCAAGAGCACCAATTACAATTGGTAAAATCGTCACTTTCAAGTCCCACAGTTTTTTCAAGGTCGAGATATTTATCCGTCTTTTCGCATTCTTTCAATTTTAGTCAGTGGTCAGCCGGGACAGCAAAGTCCATAATTCTGCTAGTTCTCTCTTTTTTGTTGATTATTATAAGGTCTGGTCGTCTGGCCGAGATTTGGTGATTCCTTTGTATGTCGAAATCCCTTAGAAGTTTGTGCGTCTCATTCTCCAGGACAGATTCTGGGTTGTGCATATACGATTTGTACATTATTATCATTATCATTATTATTATTATTATAATTATTATTATTATTATTATTATTATTATTATACTCCTTTAGAGTTTTTCACATCAGCGTTAACTGATGGTTTTACACTGGAGTTTGAGTGACAGCAAGTCTCCTCAAGTCTCCAGGACTCGTCTCAAGATTCTAGCCGTTCTTAGCAATGCTGTCGTTTGGATAGTCTCTACCCGTCCGCCAATTTCCAAGTCGTCCTGGCCTTTTAATAATCTTTTAGTTATTGTGCCTAATGCACCAATCACAATTGGCACAATCGTTACTTTCATGTTCCACAGCTTTTTCAATCCTCTAGCAAGGTCGAGGTACTTATCCTTCGTTTCACTTTCCTTCAGATTTATTCTGTGGTCCGCCAGGACAGCAAAGTCGACAATTCTACAAATTTTCCTTCTTTTTTTTTTTTTTTTTTTTTTTTTTTTTTGTTGATTATTATGAGGTCTGGTCTTCTTGCTGGGATTAAGTGATCCGTTTGTACGTTAAATTTCCATATGAGTTTTTATTATTATTATTATTATTATTATTATTATTATTATTATTATTATTATTATTATTATTATCTAAAGTACATTATATGACGACAAAAGAACGGGGTGACAAATAAGATGCACACCAATTCAAACAGCTAATAGATTATAAGAAAATAAAAACACATTTCCTTAGTAAAATAAATAAATAAATAAGTATATTCTTTGTTTTGTTTTTTTATATCGTTATTTAATGTCTCCGTCAAGTAGAATCTATTATAATAAAACCTATTCTATCTATTATACTTGTATTAATTCGTGATCATTGACAATTTCTTAATCACGTGATTTTCTAAATGCATTTTATTTAGAGTTTAAAAAAAAAATGTTGAATGCTTTTTTTTTTATTACAAGCTAATTATCAGTGGATATTAATTGTAAAATAATAGCTAAAAGATTTGCATTATAAATAAAATGCCTTGTTCTTTCAGTCGCGAGCATTTATTCTTGACAATTGATTGTAATCTCTGATTTCCAATACATTTCTGTAGTATAAAAGCTTGCAGTGTATTTCTAGAGCTTAAAAATTTCAGTTGAATTTCAATAGTATAAAAATTGACTGTTTATTTTTATAATTTTCAACATGACAGATCATTTCTATTGTCCAAAAAATTTGTAGTGTATTTCTACAGTATAAAAATTTGCATTGATTTTCTATAGCATAAAAATCTACATAGTATTAAAAAAAGATGCTTCATTTCTGTTGTATCAAAATATACAGTGCATTTCTTTCATAAAATCATCCCCCCCAAACACACACACACACACACACACACACACACACTATATATATATATATATATATATATATATATATATATATATATATATATATATACATACATACAAACAAACATATACATACACATATATATATATATATATATATATATATATTTATTTTTTTTTATATAAAGATAGAAATAAAAATTTCAATTCTTTGGTGTCATTAGAAATTTATTTCAGGTCTATTATGACCCTCAGCAGATATTGAATGAAGATAATTTTATAATATCTTCATTATTATCATTATAATATCTTCATTAAATATCTAAAGAGGGTCATCATATAGCCAGAATGAATTTATAATGACACCCAAGAATTGAATTTTTTATTTCTATTTTTATATAAAAAATATTTTGGCTCTGCACGTTGAGTTTTGATGTATTCTTAATCCCAAATTAATTATACGTCGATAGCCGTTGGCACTGAGCACTCAAGTTGGATACTACTACACACTGAATTTTTCCTAGTAATATATCTCCCCACACACGGCCGCGCAAAAGCAGGACGACCAGCACGAACGTACATTCAGCAGCTGTGTGAGGATACAGGATGTTGTCCTGAAGACCTGCCTAGGGCGATGAACGATAGGGAGGAGTGGCGAGAGAGGGTCAGGGATATCCGTGCTGCCAGCACGATATGATGATGATGATGATATATATATATATATATATATATATATATATATATATATATATATATATATATATATATGATTAAAATTTTACGCTAAAAGCCTTTTTAGTCCGTCAAATCTTTACTGTGTTCAATGCACGAATATATATATATATATATATATATATATATATATATATATATATATATATATATATATATATGTATGTGTGTGTGTGTCTATATATATATAAATATATACATTCAATATACATTAATCTGTTTGTATAAACATGCATATTTATGTAAATATCATTATGAAAATGCAAAGCAATATCACAATATGTTTCAAGTGTAAAAAATTGGATTTGAAACGAGATGAAAACTTACGACTCAGAGTGTTTCGCCCTCGATCCTCAGGTAAGCTAATATTTAACTCGTCAGTCTTATGTAGCAGCTCTTTGCTTGTTTGAGCCCAATGTAAAATTGTGTCACCAAAATAATTGCTTAATCTAGATTTGGTTATTTCAGGGAATATCAGCCTTCGTCAGTTATTTAATGACAAAGCCGTCGATGTAGAAGAACAGTATTTAACCCATAGCAGGGGTGATAAGGAGGCTCATACCTATACCAAGTGTATGAGCCTGAAAGTGAACGAAATAGGGCGAGCGGAATTCGAACTCATTTACTTCGGGATCACAGTCCAGAACTTAAGCACTTCGCCAAGAGGAATCACCTACTCTGATTCAAGTTTTAAGAAATTTGTTATAAAAGTTGACTATGGTAGCGATGAGAATTAATTTTGGTACTTGTCTTTAATTGGAATCATTTTGAGATGAGGCTTCTTAATCTGAGAATTAATTTTTATTTATTGCAGACTTTTTGTCCTCATCTTGGTAGTTTTTTGTGTTGTTTCTTCTTTCACTACGTTTCGGCCAAATTTCACCTCTGGTGATTTACTGCGACCTCTGATAGGAATGCTGAGTCTTGTAACCGTATCCCCAGTAATTACTGCCTTCCATAGTTGTTGTCTATCGCACCACGTTACTATGGTAGCGATATATTCCTTATGGGCTTACCTAATTTGAATAATTTTGGTTTTTAAAATCGCTTGTGAAAACAAAATAAAACATTTAGTTCGAAAAAATAAGATTGAAAATGAAGATTTTATTATTCTTAACTTTATTTTTTATAACCCTTTTTTTTTGATTGGGGGAGGGTAAGTTTTTTTGTTTTTTTTATTAAACGATTGTTTCGTTGATAGGTATTTTTAATGATTTTATTGTCCTACATGACACAGACAATAAATGATATTCAAATAATGTTGTTATCAAAACTTGACCTTCTTACGAACCGGCAACATTAGCCTTATTGCAAATGAGACTACTAACCAATTCTCAGTAAAATTGATAGATAAATTAAACCACAAAATTGAAATATTTTTATTTTGAAATTTGATTTTCTATGATTGTAATTTTATTGTTTATATTGTATGATATAATTTTATTGTTTTATTCAAAATGTATGTCTCATTTAATTTTCCTGTTCATATGGGCAGTTATTAATTCCTCCAGATTTAAAATAGAAATAAAATCAACAATCATTAATCTCATTATCAATGTCAGTTTATATGCTATTTTAAGCAAGCATTTGGAGAATTTATTCTTTAAAATTAGTAGTTCAAATCCTGGACGAGACTGATTGCATTTCACATAGCACTAATACCCTTGGTAAAGGTATGAATCCAATTATTCTCCCTCCAATTATTTGTAAATAGTAGGACAGACTGATTTCTTCAGCCTTGGTGAGGCAACTAGTCTAGGAGAAGGAAAACTCTGAATTGAAACCTGTTAAACTCCGCTTAAAAATTGACCTGAGCGGAGGGGTTGGTATATGAGATTTTTTTTCATTTTGACGAAACTATATATATATATATATATATATATATATATATATATACATATATATATATATATATATACATATATATATATATATATATATAAATCTCTCTGTGAGTGCGCGCGGTTGTGTGTGTGTGTCTGTGTGTTTTAGTTTTATAGGCAATTGTGCGAATTTGTTATAAACATTAATCTGTTAGTAATATGATTGTTATTACACACACACTCACTCACAATATATATATATATATATATATATATATATATATATATATATATATAAAATATTATATTGCACTTGGTTCGACACAGACCCACAAAGTGATTTAGTGACAACCAATTCTGTCATAATATATATATATATATATATATATATATATATATATATATACGAGTGTCTGTGAATTTGTGTGAATTTATTCCTTAAATTAGTTCTGATGCATATAAAAATAGACCTGTATATATGTATGTGTACAAATATATACATTTAATATACATAAATCTGTTAACATAAACATGTTTGTATATGTAAACATGATTATATATATATATATATATGTATGTGTGTGTGTGTGTGTGTGTGTGTGCGTGATTTATGAGTATTTCCAAGACTACAAAATCTCTTTTGTTTTCCAACGAGGGAAGGAAAAAATGCTAAAAACAACAACAACAACCACAATCATAATAATGATAATAAAACATGTCAAGAAAATAAAGAAAAAAAAAAGAAAATAACGAAAGGAAGGAAATATTTATTACCTCTGCGCCATTATAGTTGTCATATTTGCATATACATTTTCATACACCAGATATAACAATTATTGTGGGACAGGAACAGAATATATATATATATATATATATATATATATATATATATATATATATATATATATATATATATATATGCGTTATGGCTGTTGTCAAACGGATTCCATAACGAGGTCTTATACGATGAACAAATTATGGCATGACGTAAAATGACACTTGCTATTTTATAGCATTCGTTACAACTCACATTGCTGCTTTGTGTAGTTCATTACAGTTTCAGTCACTTTGTTTAATGACACATCAACCTTCATGTCTTATTTAAAGCCAAAGCCGTCTGTGTAGAAGAGCAGTGGTATTATTTAACCCATAACTCTGGGGATAACCGGGCTTATGCCTTTCCTGTGTCTCAGGCAACCATGTTCACTACAACTCCACGGAAAGTCCCTTCATCATCCATTACATTGTTTTTTTCTTTGTTCAATCTTCGTGGGTTATTTAATGCCAAAGCCAGCCTTGAAGAAGAACAGCTGTGACACTGTTTGAAACATATCTGGTTTGGTTTCTTGGTCTAATGGCATATCAATCTTCTTGGGTTATTTAATGCCAAAGCCGTTCTCCGGGAAGAACAGTAGTGGAGCTATTTAACCCATAGCTGGCAGGATAAGCGGGTTCATCTCTTTTCCATGAGTATTTGTCCGAAAGTGAACGTAATAGCGCGACTGGAGTTCGAACTCGCTTACTATGATTCCATAGTCCATCGCTTTAACCATTACACCACGACGACAATTTTTTTTTTGCACACAGTTAAATGGTTTCAAGTATTGTTATATAATTCTCACAATTTAACATCAGTCGTTTATTTGCATACAGTTTGTTCTATTTGATACATAGATAGGACCCTATCAGGTACTACCATTCCAGGTCATATCTCCACGACAGGAGACTCACCATCGGATAGTTTAATGTTATATCCAGGACACTCGTTTTGTACATAGCATCTTACCCCTCTACAGAGATGCATTCGGTGTATTCTACAGCCTCAGCCGAACGGGCGGCTAGAAATATAAAAACTTAAACTGAAATCATTTTAAAATTAAAAATCTAAACGAAAATGTGTCCCATTTATTTAATACAGGTATGGTGTCCAGCCGTCTACATAGTATCTAGAAGGGTCCATGTCAATAAAAAATGTTTTAGGTGAAAGAGAGGATTGTGCAAATGCAGAAACCTCCATATTCACCCCACTTATCACCGTGTGACATTTTCTTATCTCCTAAATTGAAGATCAACCTCAAAAGTAAGTTTTGAAGACGTGAACAGCATTAAGGGAAATAGGGAATAAGGGAATCATCATCATCATGTCGTGCCGCTAGCATGGATATCCCTGACCCTCTCTCGCCACTTCTCCCTATCGTTCATCGCCTCTGGTAGGTCTTTAGGGCTACATCTCGTATCCTCACATAGTTGCTGTATGTATGTTCTAACTGGTCGTCCTGCTTTTGCTCGGCCATATGTGGGGGTCCATAGGAGTACATCTCTTATGAGCTCGTCCCTACTTCTCCAGCAGTGTCCTGGATGCCTGGTTCGTCTAATTTGGATAGTTTTCGTGATGGGAGGCATGTGGCTTTATAGTAGGTGCCTTGTGGGGTGT
>CAUZXS010006771.1:0-17500 GCA_963585895.1 Sepioteuthis lessoniana | reverse complement strand
CTAACTCCTTGCTTCTAGAACAGTAATGGTACTATTTAACCCATAGCTGGGAGGATATGGTGGGTTCATACCTTTCCCATGGGTATTTCTCCTACAGTGACTGTAATAGCGTGACCGGAGTTCCAAATCGTTTACTACTATTCCGCGTTCCAACGCTTCAACAATTACATCACGAGGATGTAACAGTTTGGCTGGTTAAATAAAAGCTTAGGGGGTCCACATGGGGTAAATTTACTCGTTTGCATTTAAAAATCTCTTAATCACAGAAAAAGAAAAATTGCTGGATCATCTAGACTAGTTGCCAGATATCAAACGTCTTGTAGAATGCCTGATAGGGTTTGATGGCCACTTGTAATGTGTTGTTCATATGTGTCCCGTTAAAAAAGTTCTAGTCATTTAAATGAACGGACGAGCAAGCTCTGACCAAAAAGGTCCTGATATTTTCGGGGTCATTAGCGATGCATCTAATCAGATTTTCGCAAAGGAGAACATTTAAAAATAATTCTTTTTTAAACGAATGATTTTATTTTTAAAAATTACAGAATTCTGAAGATATCCCGTTTTATGTTAGGTTTATAAAAAGTTCATTATTTGATAAGAACAAAAGATATGAATTTAAAAAAAGATAAAAAGAAAGAAATAATGGAAAGTAAAAATTAAATAAAATGCATGAAATTTTAATGTTTATCCATGGTAACCAATTTTAATTGAATGGAATTAAAATCAAATTATTGACAAGAAATCCAGCTCTGACCGAGGAGATTCACATTTTTCCTTATTGAGTCAGTTTCCATATTGCCTGGTATTTTTTGGTGTGAGTATTATCATGATTCAATATCCCATTTCTTATATCTTTTCTGTATTCTGTGAAAATTTCAACCTTGAAAACGAAAGTCTTTTGAAAAAAAAAAAAGAATCAGCCCTCTCATCACGGTATCTTGTTAACCCCAAGAAAAAATTTCGCCATATTCAGTTGAATAATTTTTTTTGGGGGGGGGGGAGTGAATGAAAGTTAAAATTGTTTGCAAAGGGTGCATCAAGTAATAAATTTAGACGTTCTTGTGTCATTGTCAATTTGTGTGCATTATTTAAATGTTTGATCTTAAAGAAACCCCCCATGTCCAGTCGCATTTGTTCCCACTAAACACAAATAAACCCGTAGTTCTGTTTCAACTTCAGAGAATATGGAAGTTAATTTGTTTTCTAATAACTACAAAAATAAAACTGTGGACAATATTCAATTAATTTATTTGAGGGGGAACAGAAATTAAATTTGGTGACAAGGAGGGGAGAATTAAGGAAAAAATTTGACAGGTCCTTTTTTTTAGATGGAGACTATTTTTTAGATACAAATGACTTAGCGTTGATTCTAATTTTAAGGATTAATTTTTCTCTTAAATAATCTCTTAGAGAGAGAGAGAGAGAGGGAGAGAGATCCTCACCCCTAATGTATTACCTTAGGATATTCTTTTTTAAAATCAGCCTTTAAAAGTTACTTGAAGAAACTTGTTTTTTTTTCCTTTTTACTTAAAATGAAACGAAATGATTAGTATTCCAGTGTACATACAACATTCAAAATTCGCCTCATTTTTTAGGCGTCCTACATGAATTCGTTTCGTCTACTTGAAGGCCGACTTTTCCATGAGGGTATACACGATGGAAGGTTGGATTAATTTGTTTTGTATATATTTAAAAAAAAAACAAAAAAAAACCCTTAGCAAAGTCTCTTTATTCCTATTCGTCCATATTGTGATTCTTTACTTGGCCTATTGGAATTCCATTCACTCCTCCATTTTTCTTCAAACGTCCAAATATAACCCCTTTTTAAACCTTTTTTTTTTCTTTCTGTCCTCTTGGTCACAGCCTTTTCTCACTTGGTAGGAATTTGATGCATTATTTTTTTTTTTTTTTTTGTTGGTAGAGAGAGATATTTTGAAATTGAATATATATAGCTCTTTTTATCTCATAATGCAAATATGAGATTTTTTTATTAAAAATTCTCTTCTCTCTTCCTTCACACATTTTAAATGCTATCCTTGTCTACGTTCTTATTTTCCTTTAACCAACAAAAATTTACCCCCCCCCACACGCATATATGTGTGTGTGCATAATATTTTTCCTTCTATTTTATTTTAAAGCTTCCAATATTTTATTTTTTTGGGGGTTTTTTTTGTAGTGTTTAATGTTTCTTTTTTCGTAATTTTTCTTCAAGTTTCTCATTCTCTAAGTTGTAAAAAACTTTCTTTCTAACACAAAGTAAAAAGAAAATATTTATAACTATTTTACATCACAAAAAATTTCGAATATTTTATCAAAATTTATCTTTTTCAAAAATCATTTTTATAGGCATATATAATATATAAATTAGTAAGTAAATATATATACGTCTTTATATATGTTTAATAGCAGGGAAGCTTGTCTGTGACCACAGGTTTCATGACGTCTTATAAATGACAATCATCAGGCAGAGAAAGAAAGATTCTAGGGAAATCGGAAAACACAGTCAAAAGAACGATAGGATTGTGTATAACTCTTTATGTGTGTGTGTGTTTGTGGTACAAACCCACGAAGTGAGATAGTGACAACTAACACTGTTATAAATTTAATCCTTCATATGTCTTCAGTATCTCAAAAAATGTCCCCTTTATTATTCGCTATCAAGATTTGAACTTGAATATTTTATCATCGCTAGTTAGTCTTTTGGTTAGAGCGACACGGGATTTTAAACTGTCGATCCGTGCAGCTTCGTCTAAACGAATTCTTCTCTTCGTATTGCATTCAGCCATCCTAGTAGTTTTCTCAAGATCCAACACTAAGCCCCCTTCTCACGTTCTTTTTAATTTTTTTGGAACGTTTTCGTTATATATCTTAGTGTGCGTCTGGACATATATAGAAGCGAAAAATTGCAAAATCCTCAGTGACGATAACTATTTTGACTTAGTAACAGTGAAATAACATTGTTTTCACATACACACACGCATAAATATATATATATAATATATATATATGTGTGTGTGTGTGCGTATATATATATATATGTGTGTGTGTGTATATGTATGTGTGTGTATGCATATATATATATATATGTGTGTGTGTGTGTGTATATATATATATATATATATATATATATATATATATATATATATATATATATATATATATCTCAAGTCAGAATTCAATCATTTAGACATAAAATACTGACTAAACGTTTGCAACTGTCTAAAGTGAAGCACAGTCAAAATTTTATATTTATATATATATATATATATATATATATATATATAAAGATTGGTTTGGTTTCATGGGATATCGACTATTGTAGGTCAATTAATGCCAAATCCTTTTTATGCATATACTAAATATTTGATTTCTAAACACATTTTGAAGATAACTTTTTGCACAAGCGTGAGTTTTTTTTTTTTTTTTTTTGCACATCGTTAAAGGGTTTCACTTAATTTCAAACTTCAGTTTAGCATAATTTTCTTTGTTTACACACAGTTAAATGTAAACATACTTAATTTCAAACAATTCAGTTTAGCGCAATTACATATTCTAGTTCTATTTGACCCATAGATAGGACCCTATCAGGTGCTCTCACACCGAGACAGAGTGGACCTGAGAGCGATGGGAATGAAGGGGTACCCCGCATTCCCCAAATCTCCAGAATTACTGAAACCTCACCATCAGATTTTTTAGTGTCATATCTTGGACACTCATAGTGGGGTGTCTTACTCCTCTGCAGAGAAGCAGTCGGTTTATTCTGCAGCTCCAGCCGACTGGGATATGGATATATATATTCATATATATATCGAATTTATAATGACTGAGTAAAACGAATGAAACAAACAATCGTTTGAAAAGTATTTAATGAATCAAAACGTGCTCAAAATCCTATCAGCAGAGCAGTACCAAAACTAAAGGTTATAATGATATCACCTTCTCAATATCGTTTCTTAATTGTCACTTTCATTTTTCTTCAATAATACAGAATAGACCATCATCAGATAAGACCTTATCTTTCAAGTACTAAGTTTCATCTGATGGCTTTGTTTTCTTCTCTTTAGGGTCTAATAGTATGGGTCCAGTCCTTCAGTTTTAGAGAATATGGAGTACTTCTTCATTACTTTTAATCTCGAGTCCACTTTGACCCGGGTGGTGGTATCTGTTAAGGTCTCATCTTTGGGTTAAATAGAGCCGTCCAATAATTGACAATGGACTATTATTTATTTGAGACAATGCAGCTGTTTGCAAACTTTCCGTATAAGAGGGGAATACTTGGTAAATAGCTAATGTTTTAAATAGTTATTTAACACTGAATTTCAATACTTGAAACTTTTACCTGTATGCAAATAAAGGATTAATATCAAATAGAATAATCATGTTGAATACACCTGGAGCATATATATATGCTCCAGGTGTATTCAACATGATTATTCTATTTTAATTTTAATTAATTATCCATTGGGTCTGAAGAAGTCCTGTATTAATTTTTTCTTCATGCTTTTGGTTCACACCAGAAACTGAAAATACGGGATGGAAATAAATTTATAATCCTGAATTAACCGGTCTTTGGTTTTTTTTTCTTAAAGATATATAACATAATGCACCCGGCGACTCGAGTTCAAATTTTGTACGAGGCTCTTCAGCTTTTACGTACTACAAACACTATTGGGAAAAGGATGAATCTAACAACTATCTACCCAACTATGATTAAATAGCCGCGCAACCTGTTTTGTAAACCAATCTAGGATAATGAAAAATTTCGATTCGAACCACTTGTACTCCGCTCAAAAAAAGTGATCTCGAAGCGAAGGAGTCGGTAGGTGTTTTATACGTACCGACCCCTTCGTGCATTTCCTCCAACGATTACCGTTACACTTGGATGGCCAACTGGGGGAGATTGGGTTCTTTTGCCTTGGTTAGGTAAGAAGAATAAACACTGGTGACATATCCAATTCGTAGGGTAAATACATGGAATTAATCTTTAAAGGTCTGACAGCTGGTGGTGACCCTTGGTTGCTGTCCTAAAAGTCCATACACTCAGACAGCATTATAGCTAGTTAGTATTTGAATAACTAAATAATATATATTCCAATACGAAATAAGATTTATAAAAATATAAAAGCAAAGAAAAAAAATGCTATTAGTAACGGGTATGTTTCTCGGAGTTACTTTCATCTATAAATTCCGTTTAAAGCCAATTAAATAAGCCTTAGCGATCTTGGTTGGTTTTTTTTTTTTTTTTTTTTTTTACGAAATGTTGGAAGGATATGTAACAGGGTGACCGTGCCAAACTCATCTGGGTGTTTTGGGTCATTTAGTGCAAACATTTTAACTGAATGTCTGCAAACTGTAGAGACAGATATAAACAACCGTCTCTCTCTCTCTCTCTCTCTCTCTCTCTCTTGGGTGGAGCCAAAAAACTGAATACCTAAATCAAGTCATAAACATAACCTTTCCCTCATACGCTGATAATATAGAGCCTTAGATACCAAGCATACTGATGAATGCTATGGAGATTTTAAGGGAAGGTGTGAGGGGCTGGGGGGGTCGACTTGTATACGAGTACTTTCACATATGGAAAATATTGCCCAGCTACGTCTGTTAAACAATGGACACATAGAATATGTTCCAATTAGTAGGAAGTAAACGACCCGTAAACTCGTTGGATTTCCATTGTAAGAGCAGCCCACGACGAATTTTGATGCTTTTATTCGGGAAGCAGCGAAGGATTCTAATTTGCATTTCAGTTATCGCCGTTTTATCAATAATTTGAATGATTTTGAAAATTAACCTCAGTGATGACGCAGACCCCACAAGATAAAAATTTCAGTTGAAAATTTTACTAGAAATTGCTTTATTCTCTAAGTCACCGCATTTAAAATTTATTGATGATGGAAATGAAATAAAACAGTATTGACTAGGTCAAATATTCCTGCCGGCTGGGACTGTAGAATTCATCAGTTGCATCTCTGCAGAGGGTTAAGAGCCCACCCCATCACCACTTGGATATGACACGAACCAATCTGAGGGTGAGACTCCAGTAATGCTGGAGATTTGGGGAATGCAGAGTAACCCTTCATTGTCATTTCTCCGAGATCCACTCTGGCACAGGAAAGTAGCACCAGATAGGGTCTTATCTATGGGTCCAATAGGAGTTTGATATTTAATTTCTTAATTGAATTGATAGAAATAGATCTGTTTGATCATTTAACTGCATCTATCAGCAAAATGTGTCTACAAATCCTATTTCATATGTAAAAACAGGATTTGATATTAAACAACCTACAATGGCTGATATGTCATAAATCCAAATCTAGCCAATCAAAGTCAGTTTTTAAGACAAGATTTTAATTTACTTTTCCGTTTTCTAGACTGTTTACCATGCCGTGATTAAAGAAAAATCAGTCTGCCCTACTAGTTTTTTCTATCTGGAAGGAGAATACTTTACCTTTACCAAAAGTAGTAGCGCTAAGTGAAATGTAAACAGCCTTGCCCAGGATTTGATCCAGGGTCACCATCATCATTTCCTAAGATAACAACCATTTTATATATATATATATATATATATATATATATATGTAAATATATATATATATATATATATATATGTAAATATATATATATATATATATATATATATATATATATATATCTATATATATATATATATATATATGTAAATATATATATATATATATATATATATATGTAAATATATATATATATATATATATGTAAATATATATATATATATATATATATATATATATATGTAAATATATATATATATATATATATATATATGTAAATATATATATATATATATATATATATATATGTAAATATATATATATATATATATATATATATATGTAAATATATATATATATATATATATATATATATGTAAATATATATATATATATATATATATATATGTAAATATATATATATATATATATATATATATGTAAATATATATATATATATATGTATATATGTAAATATATATATATATATATATATATATGTAAATATATATATATATATATATATATATATGTAAATATATATATATATATATATATATATGTAAATATATATATATATATATATATATATGTAAATATATATATATATATATATATATATGTAAATATATATATATATATATATGTAAATATATATATATATATATGTATGTAAAAATATATATATATATATATATATATATATATATATATATATATATATCTATATATATATATATATATATAGATAAAATCTCGAACCATTGGTCAAATGAGTTGAGTGTTCGCCAATGGTCCGGAAGAACGGAGTTCATTCTTAGGTGCAGTCATACCAAAGACACAAAAAATGGTACTTGATGCCGCCTTGTTTAACACTCAGCAGTATAAAGTAAGGATCAAGGGTAAAGTGAAACAATCCAGGGAATGGAGTAGAGCCCCCACCTACACCTTGATGTAGTAGCTATCAAAAGGGTAGCCTTCAGGCTGCCCTCGACTAAGATTTATTATATATAACCTCGATTTAATACGTTAAAGAAAAAATATTATCCGTACCTATCGCTCTGGTTTACGGTGGGGTTTTTTTCTGCTCCCTTTTCTCTACTCACCCACACACTTTCCGACGGTCACTACCCTATGTGTTAATACCCGTCACCACTCATATATCAACGGTGCCCGTGGTAATGGTTATCGGCGCAGGATAAGGACACGACGACACGAGTTCAAATCCTGGACCTGACTGATTGCATTTCACATAGCACTAATACTCTTGGGAAAGGTATGAATCAGAATATCCTTTCTCCAGCTATGGGTAATTAGTAGGGCAGACTAGGTTCTTCAGCCTTGGTAAGGCCACTAGTCTAGGAGAAGGAAAACTCGGAATTCAAACCTGTTAAACTTCGCTTAAAAATTGACCTTGTGTCATATCCTGCCCGAGCGGAGGGATTGGTAAATATGATCAACGGTATTTTTCTCCGATGGGATGTGAGAAAAACCAACAGTTTCCTTTTTTGAAATTTTAAAGTATCTTAAAGAATTTAAATATGTATACGCTTTTTAAAGCTGTTTTTAGATTTTGCTCGTACCACAGAATCTTTATATATATATATATATATATATATATATATATATATGTATATACTGTTGGTCCAAAGATAGAAAGAAATATTTTAAAATGAGTCGGTCCACGAAGAGATTTGTATTTTTTAAAGATTTATTTATTTCGTTTTTACATACGTGTATGTTTCCAGCTTGTTGCTTTCGTCAGAGATCATATATGGCACTAGACCTTGTTAATAGGGTACTCAATGAGACTTGAACTCACTCGTGCTATATATATATGTATACACAACCTTATCTATTTGAAAAGTCGTGTTACCCAAAAGCATAAAATCTATATATCCCTTCACTTAATGATGAGAAATATATTTTCATAAACTTGTCTACTCGTGATATTCCACTGAAGATTCCATCATAACATTACCTTGGGCAATAGAAGAAATGACCTTACACCATTTGTATGAAATTCATAATAGTTAATTCACTCCAGAACTGGAAGTTCTTATTATAAAGCAAAATTTTAAAAAATATATCCAATCAGTAAAGAAAACAATGAATGTGTTAAACAACTCGACCTCACACTAAAAAAAAAAAAAAAATAAATAGATATAAAAGATAAAAATATAGACGTTAAAAAAAAAGAATCAATATCACAAAGACGAAATCAATTAAAAACCACCGGAGAACAAAAATCTCTAAATAGACGATAAGCAAAAAGAATAAGAAATGACGGATCTAATAAAAACTTACAGAAAACTTAAAGCGTTGGACTGAAGGTAGAGACAGTGGTTAATAATTATAGAGACCATGGTTAATAATTAGCATTACAGGACCAAAACCAACCAACTAGAATCTAATTGTTTTTTTTTATAAAAATCGGATCAAACCCAGCATATACAAAAGACTGAATCTGAAGATTTCTAAGTGTTCGGTTGTCCAATTCCAACACCGATAGACTATAAAGAAAGTTATGGTAAAGGATATTTATTGAAACACACACATACACACACTCACACACACATATATATATATATATATATATATATATATATATATATGTGCGTGTGTGTATGTGAAAACAATGTTATTTCACTGTTACTAAGTCAAAATAGTTATCGTCACTGAGGATTTTGCAATTTTTCGCTTCTATATATGTCCAGACGCACACTAAGATATATAACGAAAACGTTCCAAAAAAATTAAAAAGAACGTGAGAAGGGGGCTTAGTGTTGGATCTTGAGAAAACTACTAGGATGGCTGAATGCAATACGAAGAGAAGAATTCGTTTAGACGAAGCTGCACGGATCGACAGTTTAAAATCCCGTGTCGCTCTAACCAAAAGACTAACTAGCGATGATAAAATATTCAAGTTCAAATCTTGATAGCGAATAATAAAGGGGACATTTTTTGAGATAAATGTAAAATATGTGAATATCATGGAATCCTGAAATCTGAAAAAAAAATCGTTTAAACACCAACCAGAACTAATAACAGAAACTAAAAGAGCTATTCGACTTTCCAATTCAAACAGATTGAAAAATAAAGTGTACTAGACCAACTATAACTTAGGACTATAAAAGAAAAACATACCTTCTACTTGATCAGTGCTAACAGATAACAATATATCAGTCTAAGAATATAATTCATACATACAAAAACCTGGAAACAGAAATTGAGAAACTGAGGCACCTTAAAAGTACTACTGTGCCAGTAATAGTGGAAGTCCTGAGTATGATTTGCCCCTTCAACTCGGGCTATAGAATACACCGACTGCACCTCTGTAGAGGAGTAAGACCCCGCCCCACCAAACGAGTGTCCTGATTATATGACACTAAACAATCTGATGGTGAGGTTCCAGTGATGCTAGAGCTTTGGGGAATGGGGAGTACCTCTTCATTGCCATTGCTCCCAGGTCCACTCTGGCCCGCAATGGTAGCACCTGATAGGGTCCTATCTATGGTTTAAATAGAACTATACTGAATACATATACTAAACTGAATTGATTGAATTAGAACTCTTTGACTAAACTGAATAGCTTTAAATAGAAATGTTTTTGACATAAACTGTACTTATTTAAAAAGCGTACTTATGCTAAACTCAGTTGTTTAAAATGGAACTGTTTTTGACATTGAAACTGTACTTACACAAAATTGAATTGTTTAATATAGAACTGTTTTGACATTTAACTGTGTATAAACAAAATCTGTACTCATACTAAACTGAATCAGCTAAATTAGAACTGTTTTGACAATTAAACTGTATTCATGCTAAACTGAATTGTTTGAAATAGAGCTGAAGATTTGCATAAAAATGGATTTGGCGTAAAATAACCTAGAAAGGTGGATATGCCATAAAAACCAACCAACCACTCAACCAACCAACCTGAGTATGATCAAGAAAAGGGCACATAAGTACTTTAAAATATACCTTGCAGTCTCAGTCTAAATGAAGTACGAAATTCACTTGAACTGATCTCTTATATCTAAAGCACATCTAATGTAACCTCTCCTTCTTTTCACCAATAAAAACGAGTGGTTCACATGTGAAAAGGGGCAAATATTCTATGAGGCATTAGGGATTGATCCTGACATCTCTTAGTGCAACTGAAGGGTACCTTGCAAATTGTTTTAAATCTTTTTGCTACTATGTCTTTGGAAATGAATCAAAATGATACGTCGTGAAACTAATAAACCAAAACAAACCCATGGTGAAAATGAACAGATTAATATTAAGTAATAATTGGGAAAGGTATGAATCCAATTATTCTCCCCCCAGCTATGGGTAAATAGTAGGACAGACTAGGTTCTTCAGCCTGGTTGGGGCAACTAGTCTAGGAGAAGGAAAACTCTGAATTGAAACCTGTTAAACTCCGTTTAAAAATTGACCTTGTGTCATATCCTGCCCGAGCGGAGGGGTTGGGTAAATATGATTAGGGTCAGTTTTCGTTATCTATTTCGCGTTAATAACATTAGGAAAGGCATGAGTCCTTCATCTATTGGTAAATAGTGAAACAGACTGAGCTCTTTACCCTTGGTAAGGTAACCAGGCTAAGAGAAGGAAAAAACTGGATTTAAAATAGTAGAAGTGTTACTTGAGGGAATCTGTAGCGCACTGTGGTACCGTTCTTCTCTTCGCAGATCATCCTCCCACCCTACCAAAAATATAACTGGTTCTACTCAAGCTTTCACCGCTATAAACAAATCACTTGAATGGGAAGTCCAATGGTTCAGATTCGAACTGTTATGCACGCATACGTCGTGCCAACAGAGAGCTGCTGACTGATATATATATATTTGAAAAAAATAAGTGGAAAAGTGGATAAAACGAAACACTGACAACGGATTAAAAAAATGATATTTCTTCTTTATTTCCAAAAGACTTCATCAGAATCTAAATATAGACGAAATATCATTTGTGAATCTGTAGTCAATATTTCGGTTTATCCATTTTTCCACGTATTTTTCAACATCTTGTCTATTTACCAAATATACCATTTCTCTCTTTCTTTATATATATTTATATAATATGATACGTATGACATGTATAGCTATATAAAAATTACACACACACACACACACACACACACACACACACATATATATATATATATATATATATATATATATATATATATATATATATAGTTACTCAGTTTTATCCAACTCTGAGTTCCCATATTTTCGTTATAGTATAAACTTTCAAAACTCTTCCTTTTTTTTTTTTTTTTTTTTTTTTTTTTTTTTTTTTTTTTTTTAAGAATACAAATACACCTTACACAAGCAAGCAAACTCTGATGATTGCCTATGAAGGCCCCGAAAGCACTTCTTTTTAAAAATTCATCTATTTATCCCAACCTGAAACTAAGACACTTCTCAGGAAGCTTGAAAAGGACTTTTATAAATTATACCGACAAAATTTGCCTTCATTATTTAATGAAACATGCTTGAATTCACGACTGCTACCTAACTACACAAATATATACACATACCAGTTATGGGTTAAACAGTGCCACGAATATTCTTCTAAAAGCATGTGTTCGGCATTAAATAACCCACAAATGTGCTCTTCAACAAAGGAACTAAATCATATATATAATTGATGGCTTGGTTTGGTTTCTTTGTTTAATGGCATATTAATCTTTGGAGGTTATTTAATGCCAAAGCCATTCTCCTAGAAGAACAGTAGTGGTCTTATATAACGCATAGCTGGGTGGAGAGGGGGATTCATACCTTTCCCAAGGGTATTTGTCTGAAAGTGAACGTAATAGCGCGACTGGAGTTCGAACTCACTTACTTCGATTCTACAGTCCATCGCTTTAACCATTACATCATGAGGCCAACCCCTATATCTAATTGAGCAAAAGTCCTTTTTTTTTTTTTTACATGAGACTGAATTCACGACTGAAAACATTTTTGTTTGTTTTTATTTGTTTATTTATTTTTTAACATCCTTATATAAGTATCTTGTTCATTTTGATTTTGGTTGAAGTATATATATTTTGTAGATAATGAATCGACTTCTTAACAGAAATTTTCTAATAAATAACTTTTTTTTTCTAATTTCAGTTAAATCCTGAGAAAAGTCATCAATCACAAGACTCATTGACATTCATCGAAATATACTGAACTCTCATAAGAATATAAATAAATAAAAAAAATACGAAAGGATTTTTAGATCACCGCTTTTCCCACCGATCCCACATCAGAAATATCTCCAGTGATTTGAAAAGTTATGCACAATGCAACCAAACGGACTTCAGTCACGTTACCAAACGACGAACGGACCAAGTTTAAGCATGGTACCAGCCCTGTTCGGCGAGCAGAATTACTACAGACATGGGGCCTATGCCGGGATGTCCATGGGTGGCATGGCCATGTACGGACATGACCAGTACGGCACAATGAGCCGTGGCCCGTCGCTGTATGCCAGCCCATACGCACCACCCCATCACGGGCCAAAAGACATGGTCAAGCCACCGTATAGCTATATCGCTCTGATCGCCATGGCAATAAAAAGTCAACCCGACAAGAAAATAACTCTCAACGGTATCTACCAGTTCATCATGGAGCGTTTCCCGTTTTATCGAGAGAACAAGCAGGGTTGGCAGAACTCTATTCGTCACAACCTGTCGCTAAACGAGTGCTTTATAAAAGTGGCACGTGACGACAAAAAGCCCGGAAAGGGCAGTTACTGGACGCTGGACCCGGACAGTTACAACATGTTCGACAACGGCAGCTACCTGCGGCGTCGGAAGCGCTTCAAGAAGAAGGACGCCATACGAGAGCGCGAGGAACGAGAGAGGCAGCTAGCTGCCGAACTGCAGAAGGACCGCGACAAAACCTCCTCCTCTTCCGCTTCTTCCATGATCGGCGGCGGTGGAGGGGGAGGAGGAGGAGCAGGCGGCGGCGGCGGTGGCGGTGGAGATGATACGGCGGAAGTCAACTGTGGCGAGTCCCAAACGTCTTCTCTAAACGACAGCTCGTCCCCCGGGGGAGGACACCATCACCCGCAGCACCCCCACCAGCAGTCGAACCAAGACAGTAGCAACACCAACAGCAGTCATCACCATCCCCACCACCACCCGCACCATCAGCCCCATCATAACAGCAACACCACCAAACGGCTATCACCGAGTGTGAACGAGGACCGTAAAAACACGGGCGGGTCCTCGTCACCCGGGTCACGGGGTTCGGGTTCTTTGCAAGGCGGGCCTCTGTGTAACAGTAACGGCACTGTGGACGGGACGACGGGCGGTGGGACACCGATGGCTACGCCAAAACTCGAACCTATGGACTCTCCGCGTAACGACTGCGGTCTTCTGGGACAGCCTGTATCCGTCCCTTCTCGCCTAGGCTCGAACCCGAACACACTGCCCATACCGACAGATCCAATAAACATGGAAATAACGACCTCAACGAGTTTTTCGGTTGAGAACCTGATGACTGTACCCCATACGACAACCTCTTGTGATATGTCGACCGCGGCAGCAGCGGCTGCTGCAGCTGCTGCAGCCGCTGCCTCATCCAACTACGTCAATAGTCGACCCCCACCGCTGGTTTCTCCTCAGATCTTGCCCTACGCCTCCCGCTCTGGGTCGGGGTCGGCTGCGACGGCAGCTGATATTTACCGAAATACCTCCTGTTCCCAGACGGCTGCTGCTGCTGCCGCTGCCGCCGCTGCAGCTGCTGCAGCCGCCAACGGTAGCTATAACTATCATTGCAGCGGCCAGTCAGTTTTCGCGCCGAACGGCGGTCAGTCTATGAACATTGCCACTGGGCCGTCTCCGTCAGAGCATGATGTTGTTGCAGCAGCGACAGCGGCACAAAATCAACATTCGTCGTCCCTAGCAGCCGCGCAGACCGCCAATGGTCTTAGTCACAGCATGTTTTCTAACAGCCAGTCGTACTCCAGGGCGAACTCCTGGTATGTTCCGCCTCCACCAACGGCCGCTGAACTTAATCACCATAGCACAGACTTTGCCACTTCACCTTTTAGTCAGATGCGGGACGTGTTCGAATCCCAACGACTCCTGACCGCATCTCAGGGACAAAGCCAGTCATCAGCAGCGAGTTGCCAATTAGCTGCTGCGTTCCGGTCGCCCTATAAGCCAGCCGGCACATACAGTTATGACTGTACGGGAAAATATTGACTATAATATGGAGTATACTGACTAAAAAAAAAGAAAAGAAATATAATGAAAATAATTTCTCTTCATACATTTTTTTTCTCTAGCGTTGAAGGCAAGAAAAATTTCGGTAATTCCCTTAAAGCAAAAAAAAAAAAATTAAAAAAAAATGAATAAATAAATTTTTAAAAAATAGCAAGAAAAAGGAAAAAAATACTGTTTTTCAAAATGTCTACCACGGAGGGGACAAACACGTGACTCTGATTAAACAGTAGAACTTAAAGATATAAAGTGTATGTATCTGAATAACTGTACAAATATCTTAAAATGAAATGTCTGTGAGAGTGTTAGAGCCGACTGTATGTTGTAAACTGTATATTGTTAACACGGATATATGTAAATTAAAACTGACCAAAGTACGGAGCGTAAGCAGTTTTGAAATAGAAGCATGCTATGACCGGGTATCCATCATTTTTCTTTATTTCCTAAAGGAGGGAATGAACTGAAGAAAACGGAAGTGACGTTTAGATCATTACGTCACTTATTTGTTTTATCGAAGCAAGATAGAGATTTTTTATTTTCTTTTTTCTTTTTTCTGAGGGGGTGGTTTAGTTTTGTTTCCCTTTTTTTTCAGGGTGTTTTACATCTTTTTTGTTTGTTTTTTTTAATTTTTACGTTTTTTTTTCACCCACTACCAATATATATATATATATATATAGTACAATTAAATGGAGACTCAAACTCGGTTAAGCCGTCATAATAAATTTATTTCGGCGGAGAATATAGTTGGTATATATATATATATATATATTATTTCTTAATGTACAAATTCTTAACAAAAATGACAAAAAGACTTTTTAAATTGTTTGTCATTTTCCCCCCTCTTTTCTTTCTCTCCTTTTACAAAGAAAAAGAAAACGAAACACTTTTTTTTTCTAAAAAAAGATAAGAAAAAACGAACTTAATATGGAAAAAAAAAGAAACATCTTTTTTATTTCATTTTCATTTTTATTTCATTTTATTTTTTATTTTTTTATTTATTTTTTTTTCTTTCAATTTTTATTTTGAATGAAAAAAATTATCAGCAAAAAAAAAAAATAATAATAACAGAAAAGAAAGAAAGAAAAAACAACAAAAAGCGAAATGAAAACCTTGAAAAATAAACAAAACAAAATAAAACAATTAAAAAAAAAAACATTGCATAATATGTAAAGTTTTGAATTGAAAAAAAAAAAGAAAAATACTTTGTTTATTTTCACACACACACACACACACACACACACACACACACACACACACATATATATATATATATATATATATATATATATATATACACATTTATGGAAACACAAAACTTATGAATAAGAATAACACGTATTGACTGAGATACAAGTAACCACGGTACACGGTTGTTCTCTGATTAGAAATCATATCAATGCGGCAGCAAAAACAGAAATAAAATGATGTAAAAAATAATAAATAAAAGGAGAGAGAAAACTTGCAACGGGGAAGTTCACGGTATATTAATAATAATAATATTAATAATAATAATAATATTAATAATAATAATAATAAAAAGATTTAATAAATATAATCCTCGAGTCCATCCTAACGTTCTCAGTTCATTTTTTAAATTAATTTTTTCTTTGAATAATTAATGTATTTCAAGCAAATGCTTTTTTTTTCTTCCTTTTTTTTTTCTTTTTCGCAGTTCTTTCTGTTATTGAACAGGTTTAGTAACATCACCACTATATTTGATGAAAACTACGCAGATGATTTAGAGCTTCTTGGAAGTGTATCGGCTCAAGCCGAATCTATTTCAGAGCTTGGAGTAAGCAGCAAGTGGCTTTGGTCTCTACGTGAATTCAGATAAAACCAAGTGCATGTGTTTTAAACGACATGGAGCCATCGACACAATGAATGACAAGTCTCTGAATTTAGTGCACTCGTTTACATACTTCGATATCAGTGTACTTATAGGCAAAGCATGGTCTGATATTGACAGGTTAGCAATCATACGAAAATCTGAACTTGATAGAATAAAACAAGCATTCTTTCGAGGCTAAGTTGAGTCAGCACTATTGTACGGCTGCACCACTTGGACTCAAAGGAAACGCCTACTTGCTATCTTGAACAAATCCTGAAAATATCCAGCAACTGTACGGCCACTCACCTCGCATCTCACAAACCATATAAAACAGACAGGAAATGATGGCTAAGAAAGGATGAACTCATAAACGACGTTCTCCTATGGACTCCTACAAATAGACACACCAGTGTTGGTAGACTAGTTAAAACTTTCATTCATCGGCTCTGTGAGGATACTGGGTGCTGTCTAGAAGACCTACCAAAAGCGATGGCTGATAGGAACAGATGTTGAGATTCAAGGAATTCGTGCTGTCATCAAACCATGATGATGATATACAATGATACACTTACACTGAATAAACGGAAGGAAAGTCAAGATGAGCTGATTTACGCATAGAGGAACAGTTAATATATATATAATGATGATGATAATAATAAACTTGCAAGAAGTATAAAAAAAGAACAGATAAATGTGCACACATTGCTAAATGAACAACCAGCATATGAAAAGTGGTACAAAACTGTAAAAATTTTACTTGTCTATAATGGTTTGGTCATATTAGCATTGCCTTTCAATGATGAAGCGAGACGAAGGATTGGAGACAAAGTCTCTGATCAGTTCAACAAACAGATAAAAAAGGCGCGTCTAAACCATTCAAAGAATGTGGACGAATAAAAAGGCGATGAAGGATTA